>JABASP010000571.1:0-47842 GCA_019776565.1 Sminthurinus signatus
TGGAGCAGGCACTTGAACTTTTCGAAATTCGAAAAAACAAGCATATTGTCCCTGGAGGGCCTCTAGAGAAGTCGTGTACATATCTTTGATTTAGCCGACTCTTATTACTCTCACTCAGTTGGCTTCTAATGTAAAAATTGCAAATGATCTCGTTTCGTCCAATATTTTTGAAGCATGTTTGGCAGCAATAGAAAAAACTGATGATATTCCAAGATTATAGGTATTTGATTTCTTATAATTACTTGGGTATTATCTACATTTGTCAACGTTTTATCTTTGTTTTTTTATGAGCAGTGATTCAACAACATAAAATATAATCAGTGATGATTCATCAGTGATAAAAATGCATAATTATATCAATAATGCATAATATATCTTACGTGTATGATTTGTCTGCTCCAAAAAATGACTAATGCCTTTTAAAAAATGTTATTGATGACAAAACATTTTTTTCTCATGGCGCTACTAATATATTTTCTTTATTTTTTATTGTACACATACTTATTTTAATATTTTCATTACATGTTCAACAATAAGGATTATTTTAATTTTTACAATTAAATTTTGATTAGATAATTTCTTTCCTAGAGTTATACATAATATGATATAATATGTCTATTTTATATAGTTTTTTTTATTTTTCACGTATTTTATTTTTGCTATCGCCCCCACACACAAGCCACGCAATCACACACGTAAATATTGTTCTTTCTCTGTATTTATTGTAATAATAATAGCAATAATATATATGTATTATCAAGTATATCATGTACATTCTGTTTTCTGCAACTTTTTCATAAAAGTTACTTATTATCAGCATAATATCATTAAAATTACATACAACAATTTTCCTGTTTCTTTCTATACTTTTTACAATTGAACTACCTTGCAGTAAAATCCCTGATCTCCTAAGCCCTACGTCTCATAGCAACACAAAATCAGGGGATTTTAATGCGAGACAATCCAATTATTCTTCATTTGTATAATATGGGTCCAGTCATAAATTTGCTTGAAGGTAGAAAATTTAATAGTATACATGTATAATATATATATATATCCAATTTTATGTGTATAGAGGATTTGAACAAACTAAGACATGTATGTACATATAATTTGATAAGTGATAAGCATTTAATAAAAGGCGTTTAGGATTTACATTGTTCAATTGTGCATATAAATTATGTTTAATAATATGATACATATTTGACAGATTTGAGTTGATTAGCAGATAGAAAATGGTTATATTTACATATACGTAATACGTATACTGTGTATAAGACTTATACAATCAAACGCACTTAAATCTTAAATACATACAAAAATCATACATTATATTATTGTGCCAATTTGTCTTTTTTTGTCGCACAGTTGAAGATGAAGCAGAAATGAAGTGAGAAAGTTTCAACCTAACAACTAAAATATACAAAACAGCGTATGCGCTATGTACTATGTGCTGTCAATTAAAATAACTTCTAGTATCCATTATAATGGATACTTGAAGTTATTTCATAGTCGACAGAAGTACACTTAATGATAGTAATCAGTACATAAGATTATGTTTTTTATGGTTAATGATATGACAACAATGAAAATACATTTAACTGCATAACTCAGGCAATTATAATAAAGCCTGATCAATGGTCAAATGACATGATCGTCATTGTGTTGAATTCGAATTTGTAATATATAATATATATTTGTGTGTATAAAATATTAAAGGTCTTAAAATCCATATCTCGTATAAAATTATAATGTAGGAGTTAAGAGGATAACATCTTATTTAATGATAATATCATATAAGGACTATAGACTATAGAGTCTATAGCATAATATTTTGGTTTCATCTTAAGTAATAAGTGCCATACAAAATATAAATGAAATCTATGTACATAGAGATTACAGATAGATTTAATCATATACCTTTTGTGCACATTTTGTGTCATTAAAATTGTGTACTCTGCATTGCTTACGAATAAATATAAATATGTACAACGTACAAGGATCAACTTTTTTGTGCTGTGTGTTTAGTGTGTAGATTATATACATTTACGCATAATGTATTCAAGTACTTACGTAAATGAAACTTGTTATGTAACAATAAAATCATTATAGTAATAAAATGTATAATAATGAGAGAAGTTTTGTATTTCTCCATAGTCAATAGTATAATATGCATAAGTAATGTGTAAGACAAATCACAGAAAAGTTTTTTTTTTTTTACAAAACGTTCTTTGTTCCAAGTCATTCGTTTTTTTTTCTTTCTCTAAAATCGTTTTCTTTTTCTTTGTTTATTCCTATTTCCTATACAACTAATTGTTTCCCATAAAAAGGATTCGAGTCCCAAATTTCAATCAGGATTCCATATATATATGAGTCATGTATTTTTACGTTTTACGGTTTATTTGGCTTACATAATACAATACACTAGAGGGAAAGAGAAAATGAGAAGAAAAATGTACCTGTACACTGTACATTGTCTATGCATATTTTATGTGCAGGTTTATAGCATTCATTAGATGGAGGATGGCTATACACATTCTTCTTACTTTTGTGACATTTGACATTTAGGCTGGGCAAAATATTGGTTCATTTTTTTCATAATATCTAAGCACCAACGTACATATGTACACATGTATAATAGGTATATTTAATATACTTTTTCTTGTTCTCATTTTCATTTTAGTATTCATAACTCCTCTAGCAATCTCTCGCGTTGACATTTGGCATGGTTTCCTCTCGACATAAAAAATAAATATTAAAATGTGTACATTTGTATCTATGTATGTATAATGTATATATTATGTATATATTAGCTCTGTCACTGGCACTCTTGTTGGTCTGCATTTGTATTTGGTGACGTTGAATGTTGAATGAGGATGCCGGAAAGTGACGATTTATTTCCTCAAAGAATGCCACATTGCTATAGGTTTTCGTAGACTGCTTAACATTTGATTCCAATGCGACAGAGGTTTTCCTATTTGTTAAAACAAGGATTAAATTCACAATACATAAATCCATGTTATATAGAACAAGTCCATGCATTGTAATATTATTATGCATTGTATTTTATTTTGTTGCTGTGTTGTTGTCTATGAAAAATTGATTAGCATCAATTACCTGTTGCCACACTTCCGACTATAACGTGACCAAGAGAACAGGCTCGATTCGCTAATGAAGTAAAGAAGGAAGTAGCATTTAAAGTTTATTATTGTTCATGAATATGCATATTTTTCACATTAAATATTCAATGCCATAAGTTTTTTACAATTTAAAAGGCTTTGATTATTATGGTTTATGGTTGTTTTACATTCCGCATCGCTACTGTCCGCCACTGTAATTCGTAACTGGATTGTCTATGATACAATTTATGAAAAAAAGTTTTAGTTTTCAATAAAATGACAAGTTTACAATAGATGAATAAGGTTCAAAATCATGTTTTCTAATTTGTGATAAGTGATAAAATTCTACCTGGAGACTGTGTGCTGGCACTGAAAAGATCATAGCTTCATTAAAAATAGGATTCTTTTCACCTTTTTTGGTCGAGCTCTTTTTCTTACTCACTTTTTTCCCCCGCTGCAGTAAATAAACCTGTAGTAAAAAAAATCACGGATTTTAGATTTTACAACATGCTGAAAGCTATTATTTAAAAGGGGATTATCTCATAGACTAATTCAGTATTTAAAGTTTTTTATTATTGTTTGTCGCGTATTACTTTGACAAAGGGGTCACCAATGGATTCTTTATCACGGAATTTCAAGTTCCGAGCTTTGACAACAACAACCTGTGAAAAACAAAGGAAAGTTGAAAAATATTTTTTGCACGTCCTCTTCAATAAATTCATGTTCCGGATGCATAAATAATAGAGACTTGAGAGTATCTTTTCTCTTACGGTGAGACGTTCCGCAGTTGGTAGATAAGAAAGTGAAAACATGATTTCTCCAAAATCTCCTCCTCTCTAAAAAAAACAAGAGTATCATTTTCATTCCAATTATTAACAAAAGACAAAAGCCTCAAAATCTGTATATACACTATACACTCATGTATTGAGTTTTTATTTGATGTCTAGTACCTGTCCAGTATCGGTGAGAGGGATCCAGGTGATACTTGGTAGTTGATTTACATCTAATTCAGCCAGTTTCAGTTCCCCCTCACCAATAAGTGTATTTGAAAATTTATCCGTGGCATACATATAAAAGACAAGGGAGCGAATGGCAAATTCGGTAGGTTCCAAACCAAACATGAACTTTTCCTTGTAAATTGGATTGAGTGACTTTCGATAGACCTGCAAAAATAAAACGCATAAGTTATTCACATAATACACAATTTCACTTGTTACATTTATTTATTTTTTTAAATTTAAAAGAAAGAGAAAGGAGACATGAGCTATCGCCCACTTTTCTCACCAATGTAATTTATTTTGCATTTTGCATATCAAGTTTAAAATCATATCATATAACTAACAGATAATTATATAGTTTAAAGCCTACTTTTAAAAATATTACCCAAGTTTCTGAATTCTAAACTTTGTACGTTGTACGTGCAAGGAAATTAGAAATATATCATTTATAATTTATAAGTATGAACAATGTACAATTTAACATGTGTACAATATATTATGTAAGTACGACTCACTCGAGTTTGCATGTTTGTCGTTTTGTCAGGGAGGAGAAAGACACGAACGTAGGAATCGAATGGAGTAGAGTCTGGGTGAAGTCCATTTATTTCCTTGGCCTCCATTACGTTCACCAGTAAATCCGCTGTCTCGCTGTTTTGCATTTGCACAGAAAAAAAACAGAAACAAAACCAAAACCAAAAAATATTACACAATGTTACAACTTTAGTATAAAAGATATAAGATATAATCCTCTGATATTTCCATGAGGAAACATATGAACATGGAACACGGAACCTTGAAACCTTGAAACCACGCACAACAGGAAGGGGAATGAAAATGAAGAATGTTAATCTAAGGCCGCTTAACATATCTACGTAGATCGTACTACGGACTATATACTTTACCATAATATAATTTCCGACATGAGTCTCATTAATTATTCTCCAAGAGAAAAGAAGAAAAGAATAACCAACTCAAAAATACACATGTAGAACGTAGATACTTATTTTGCATTTTGTACAGGGAATAATAATAGTAATAATAATAATAAGAGAATTAAAATAAAAATTGGGTCAAGCGTCAAGCTCATGTACTGTGTTGGGTGTTGGTTTCATTTATTTTAATTTATAGGTATAGTTTTAATACTTTTTATCTTTTATTTCCAGGTTTAGACTAGAACAGAAATTCAGGACTTCAAACACGAATACGAATACGAATTGTGTAATTATTATAATCCACTGTATTAAAAAACGTACTGTAAAAAAATTCAGGGCAGTAATTTTATGTAGATTTTAAACACGTTTGTAAAACAATATAAGTAAATCTTTTGACGTTTAATATCAGACTAGTTTTTTGCTATAAAATGCTCAAAGTCCAAAGTTCCTTGAATGTTCAATGGTCAGTGGTCAGTGGTCGTGATGGTCAGTCTCAAAATTTGCAAGTCTTTTGTACATCGTGCATGAGAAGTACATAGTAAAAACCTGCCAGTGAAATGGTAAAATATCGGTGGTAAAAAAAGGTGAAGGAGCACTTTGAATAGTTAATCAAATCATAATGATGCGGAATGAAAATGAACTTTTGATCCATTAAATTGACTGAAAAGTTTCTGTTGCAGCTACTCAAAAAGCTCAAAGCTCAAAGCACAGAATGTAGAAAAGAGAATCTAGAATAGAATAGATAGAAGACTCTTTCCATTATTGTAAGTTGTAGCCGTACATAGATGTACAATGTACATTGTACATAATGTAAGTATGAGACTACATTGGAAATTGAAAGGTGAACAGTGAACAGTGAACATGGATTCAAATAGATACGTACATTTATTGTTAGTTGTGTGCGCGTATAAAAGTCAGCAGGAGCAGTAGCTTTTTGAAAGCTACTTGAGTAGGCAAAAGTAGAAATGTACATGTATAAGTATGACTCTTCCTCTTTCCC
Source organism: Sminthurinus signatus (assembly GCA_019776565.1). Classification (NCBI taxonomy): domain Eukaryota; kingdom Metazoa; phylum Arthropoda; class Collembola; order Symphypleona; family Katiannidae; genus Sminthurinus; species Sminthurinus signatus. Next base: position 6,050 of record JABASP010000571.1, read on the forward strand.
ACCCTTTTAAGAGAAAGAGAATTCTAGCTGTGAGAAAACCTTTCAACCTAATTGACACTTTCACTTTGATCTCAACATGGGACGTAATGTTCAATGTTCATATCTCTTCCCGTTCACCGTTCAGCGTTCAGTGTTCAGCGTTCAGTGTTCACCCACTTCCCACTTTTACACTCTCACACTTTTCTTCTCTGGTACAATTTCCCTTGAATCTTGAATGAAAATGGACTAGAAAGTAGACAGAGAGGGGAAGAGAGAGAGAAAGCATCAGTGCAAAAAATAGTTCTAGTATTACCAACCTTTAAAATGTAAACCAAAGGTATCTTTCTATTTTTCTTTGTACGTGAGATATGAGTGACCGTTTTCGGCCAGCTTTTACATTTTTTAAAAAAAATTTCCTTTCGACATTCAAAATTCAAAATACAAAATAAGCACACGAGTGCTTTCCTTTTTACTCGAGCTATGCTTTTATGAATTCATAAATTTGTGCTACAGACTATCGTGTGTAGTGTGTAGTGTGTAAAGGTATGCTGTGTTATTAAGCAGTTTTTTCTTTACTTTAGATGCTGAATTGCTTCCAGTTTTTACCTTATATAAAAATTTTGTAAATGTATTTTTCATAAGAATTATTTAACTTTTTCATTCAAGTTCAAATTCAACTAGCAAAAAATACAGATATTATTTGGTACAGCCAAGATAGAAGACACAACTTTAGAGTAGAGTAGGAATTTTCATTACGAAATAAATGAAGACGGGAGTTGTGAATCAAGATTCGAGAATCAAGAATCTAGAATCAAGAATCTAGAATCAAGAATCAAGAAATTTCTAAAGCTTCCCATCTTCAACTTTTTCTCCCTCTCAACTTAAATTTTTTTTAGACTCTTGAAACTTTTCCCCAATCCATATAATATGTACATACATAGATGTTTTTGAACAGAAAATTTCTAGATTTCTGAAGCATCCTTTTCTTTGTCTCTCCTACTCTGCGCGTCGTACATAATCTTTATGTACAGCTCCATTGTCATAGTTCTCACCTTTTCAAAGTTGAAGGCCAAAGAAAAAAACTAAGAAGACGAACAAGAAAAAGAAGAAGGACAGAGCAAGTGTTGTCAAGATTGGACAATTATTTTGATTCCAAACTTTTCAAGTCTCCAAAGTTTCACTGGCACTAGTGGCTGGTGACGTGAGAGTTTTTCGACTTGAGCCGGAGAAGAAGGAGAATGGTGATAAAAAAGGAAGAGCTAAGATGCTTCAAGATTTATGTAATACGTAACACCGTAACACACACATATCCTACAATTGAGATTTTTAATGGCCTTGAGATACATAAATGTTTGCCCATTTACCATTTACACCATAGCAAAAACGAGGATTAAAAAATGCATTATCCTCTTCACTTTAAATTGTAAGCTATTCTAGATTCTAAATACAGTAGAAATCTACTAAAAAAAATGTACAATTTACATGACATGGTAACTCAAGACTCAAGACTCAAGCTTTAAAACTCAAAACTCAAGCCTCTGCAAGAGGCAAGAGGTAAGCGGAGTTAAAGAAAGTGGGCGATGAAAAGGCTGAATGCTGAGTGCTGGTAATATTTTGAATTTTTGCATTAATTTTTTCAAGGCTCAAACTGAAACCTGCCCAAAAGAACTTACTTAAGAGCAAGCCATTACTTTTTTAAATATGTTGTTATACATAATACATAATGTGCTGTACAACTTGAAAATTTCCTTCCACTGTGTAAAAAAATTTCTTGACACTCCTCACTTTTTTCATCGACTTAAAATTTACATTTCTCTACACACTACACACATTACACTATACACATGGGCCGATAACATGTTAAATTCTGGTTCTTAATTCTTAAAACTTTCTCTGTGTCAAAGTTTGGCGTGGCTTGGCTTTGGCTTTGCTTCTTGTCACAAGTCAAGTCTCAAGTCTCAAAGTCTTCCCTGTGTACAAAATACTTAATACATATTTTGTGTGAGATGTCAGATTTAAATTCCCACTTTACAGCTGCTAAATGCCTGTGACACGTTTTATCACAACTCCCAATGCACTCATGAAATCAAATGAAATCTGACAATTGACAAAAAATCTGTAAACTTACATGGCACATTGTACATTGTACAACACTTATTGGTACTTTTACAACTCGATTTGATTTCATTGCTAAAGAGTTTGAGTTGAAAACATCTGGATTCTGGATCCTCTGCTCAATTTTCCACTGGATACACAAAATATAGAGTACAGAGTTACGAAATCTGAAATGTGTATAGTAAATTGTAAATGGTAAATGGATGTTCTCTCAACAACTCTAAGCTCTAAAAGCTCTAAACTCGGAGCATTCACATTTTCTTGTTCAACAAACCCAAATCAGGTCAAATATTTGCATTTATGGGATTGCGTCAATAGTCAATATCAACAAATTTCTGTATCATGGGAAACGGGAAATGGGAGCAGTATCTTTTATTGTTTAATTAAGTAATTAATTAATTGATGAAGCATCATCTGTGTTATTTCTATTCTCTTCTAAATTCATGCCAAATACACTAGTTTGATATTATTATTGTCTGCTGAAGATTTGTATTTGTATTCGTATTTGCAGTTTAATTTCACTCTTTACCGGGCACAAGAAAAAGACCAGGAAAATAAAAAATTTAAAGAATCTTTTGATATTGAAGAAAAAAGCATTTTGATTTTTTCAGGGGAAAATATTAAGTGATGTTCTTCTTGTGCAAAACAGAAAACAGAGGAGAATAAGGTGTTGAATGATAAATAAAAAGTAGTAAGTGGTTGATGGATTACCTATCGTACTCCAGTCCGATACAGAGATGTCCAGCGGGATGTGGAGGGTTTTCCTCTCCAAGGACCACTGATGTGTCCGACGACACGGAGTCACAGGACATTGCTCTAGAAGTTTGAAAAACTCCTGTATTATTTGCCCAAAACTACATGTAATATGTAATCATCAGGTAAAAGAACTATAGAACAAGCGATAATATATAATATCTTTTATCTTTTATTTGTGTTACCTTTGAAGAGATGGGAGTCCATCTTCAAGATCCTCAGCGGACCCAATACTGTCCGTTGAGGTTTGTCTCAGAGAGAAAGAGCGGGCATTTCGATACGAGGACAACGCGGGATAATGTCCACCGCTGGAAATGGATGTACAACCGGAGCCGGAGTTGGAGGTGGAGGTGGATGTAGAAAGGTCAGAGAGGACAGTGGAATTATTCCACTTGTTGGAATTTGAGTTGGAATTGGAATTGGAACAAGTTCCATTAGTTCCATTCAAACTAGACTCTCGAAGTAGATTGTCTGTTCTTTGTTGTTGTTGTTGTTGTTTTTGCTTTTGTTGTTTTCCATCCCCATTCAGAGAGAGGGATAAAGACAGAGGAGGAGTATTCGTTTTTGTTTTAGTTTTAGTGATTTGGTCCAAATTCCCTGTCCCACCAACACTCACACTATCTTTAGTAGTTGTTGTAGTCTCGATGGAATTGCTGTGATAAATATTATTATTATTCGGAGATGTTTCAAAGGGAACAGGAGGTTCTTTTTCTTTTTCCTTTTTTTCTTTTTCTTTTTCTTGTTCTACTTCTGTTTCTGGTTCTGATTGTAGTCCAGGTGAGTCTAGACTCATCCTGAGGGGAGGCTGATTGGCGGACCTATCATTAGAAGTAGAATTATCACGGGAGAACATTGGAGATTTACTACTACTTTCGTCCAGGGAGATGAGTGGACTGGAAGTGTACGTTGGTATTGACGTTGACGTAGTTGTTTGATTTTGTGTTTGATTTTGGGAGGGCAGGGGAGCAGTCTCTTCATTTTTTATCATGGACAATTGATTAAAGTCCCGAATCTGGTCAAAAATGGAATTTCCATTCAAGGGCTCGTTGTAAATCTCCGTGTCTCTGTTAAAATTGGAATTTGAAGTTGTAATCATAGTTGTAGTTGTTGTTGGATTTGTATTTGTATTTGAGTTACTCTTCGTAGTGGACCAACTATCAATCTCATTCTCAATTGTGACACGACTTTGTTTATGACTCCGTCGATCTTCTGCGGAAACTTGACCTTGATTTGCAGACCACGAAAAGATAGAGTGACCACTTCGTCGTCTCTCTCTACTTGACTCTGGTGATGAGGATGATGTTAATTCTGTTACTGTATTTTCTGTACCGTCTTTGTAAAGGCCTACATTATTTTCGAGTTCAATCTCCTCCTTTTGTTTTTCCTCCTGTGATATTTCACGCTCATATTTTTGGTTTTGGTCTACGTCTAGTTCTACTTCTATTTCTCTAGAGTTTCTGGAATTAGTTTGGAGATCAACGGTGATTTGGTCAGGGGATGGTGAGGATATGGATTGTGGACTGAATGGATTTGAGGAATCCAGTTTAACAGAGGTGGAGGCGGAAGTGGGTGAAAAAGAAGAGCCTTGATCTTGATCTTCAAGATGTTCAAGATGCTCCAGATGCTCCAGAGTTTCAGGAGGTGAACTAAAAAAATCCGCTAGGCCTGGACCATTCCGTTCTCTTGCACCAATTATACTTTGGTTTGTACTTGTACTTTCACTCCCTCTTCCTCCTCCTCCTCCATCATCAGAGAGGGTGGAGGCGATGGGGGGTGGAGAGGAAAAGAGAAGCTCGCCCATGGACATTCCAGCTGTTCTACTGGATCCATTGGAATTATTATTTTGAGGATTATGATGTCTAATGTCTTCTTGTCCGTATTGAAATTGAGACTCTCCATTTCTACCTCCAGTCCCAGTCCCAGTTGCATTATTTTGCAAGGACTGGAGTCCCTGGAGCGTCTGTGAGAAGAATTGTGTGGAGGCTTGAAAGAGTGGGAGGAATGGGTTCGTCATGGAGAAGGAAGAAGTTTGCGGGAGTGAAGACGTCCGATGTGTCTGCTCCTTTTCCCGCTCTACTATTTGATGTGCAGAGGAGAGGGATTGTGTGTGTGATTGTGCTTGTGACTGTGACTGTGACTGTGCTGAAGGTGGAGGTGGGATTCGAGGGAGTAGCGGCATCGGCCTTTGAATCGGCCCTGGAGAATCCCCAAAGACGGAGTCAACAGAATGCTGTTGCTCCAGTTGTCGGTTTATGTGACTGTAAAATTGAGATTGGAGTAATGGCTGTTGTTGTTGTTGTTGTGGTTGTTGTTGTGGTTGGATTGGTTGACCACCAAAATTTGAATTTGAATTAGAGTTTGAATTTAGTTCCGGTCGCGGGAGTACTGGAACGGGAGCTGGTCTAAGTGGTTGAGGTGGGATTTGAGATGTGAGGGACTGCTGTTTTTGAAGATGGATTTGAAGTGGAGTGGATGGGATGGAGACGGTACTCCCTTGTCGAAGTAACTGGTAGTCACGGTCCGGATCCGTCTTGTCAAACCGACGAAAACTTCCACCACCCGATAAATTCAAGTCTGAGTCCGAAGAAATCTGTTGTCATTTCATCAATAAAACATGATTAATAATTACTCGTTTATAAATTGTAATCATTGTAAAATTATTATTATGTGTACAAAATCATCCATTTGCGTTTATCTTTTATTATTATGAATGGTTTTTAAAGCTGTAATATTTTAGAAATCAAATCTCTCTACTGCAAGTTGCACGTCACTTCACTGTACATTTTACATATTTTTCATAGACTTGACTTGACTAGACTTGACAGTATTTTCACATCACAGCACTTGAATTAAGTATTAGTATAATATTATTAACAGTATATCAAAGGTTAGAAAAGTTGTAAAAAGAAAGCAGTGAAAGTATTTTTCAGCCAAAGGGAAATCGTGTACCTGGGAACTATGTATATTAGTATTAGTATTTGAATTAGGATATTAGTATTATCAAACCATTCAATTCAGGTCAATTCAATCAGTGTGAGCGTGCAGTGACTTGGCTTTTGGCTTGGATTGGCTTGGCTTTTAGTGTGTGATTTATAAATTTACAAAGGGAAGCAATCTGAGTTATTATCAACTATCAATAATTATCAATTATCACGATTATCATTATCAAAAGTATTTAAATCTATTAAATTCAAACTTTAAATCAAACCACTCACTCACAAATACGTGACAATACACGCGACTACTAACTAAAAAAACTCACACAAAAATCCACTTGAGAAAAGGAAAGAAAAATAATAATGAGCTGTCTCTTTTAATTTATTGCGTTTTATTGCGTTTGCGTTGCTTATTGTTTTCTAATATCTCGATTTTTTTAAATTTTAAATTATAATCAATGCATTGATTTCATACTGTAGATTGTAGATAGCATTTTTATTGAAAACACAGAAACAGAATACAGATTACAGATGTAAAAGAAGGGTGATGGGTTACCATGAATCCGTTAGGATGGAATTTGCGAGTACATTTAGATATTTTCATAGTTTCCTCCTTTGGGGCAGTGAGCCAGGCTCGGATCCATGTCCATGACCAGGACCACCCAGGTCCATTCCCACTCTGTCCGCGGCCAGCCAAAAATCGACAAATCAAGTGGATGACTAATCCCAAAATCCCAAAGAGGCCCGTGATTGTCACCAGAGCTAGCAGTACTCCCATTATCAAAATCCTCCTCCTCCCTCCCTAACTCACTCATTCATGTGTATGTAAGTATGTATGGTATTTTATCCCCTCCCACCCTTCCCTTCTCAAATCTCCCCTCTCCTTCATCAACCACCTACACAATGGGAATCATAGCAAAAACAACTTTATTCCATTTTCCTCCAGTCTACTTTTTCTAAAATCTAGATAGAATTTAAAAACTAGTTCATCTATGTCCATTGTCCATTCATCTAGTTTCTAGTTTTTATAGTCAACTAACAACTATATTTCTACTAAAACTATCTAGTATCTAGTAACTAACATCTAATATCTAATATTTAGAATCTAGAATCTAGAGCTACTCTTTTCTATATTTATCTACTTTCTGAAATCTATCAAACTTTTTCTCTACATTCTGTTGTATATTTTCCTACTTTTTTTACTTTTTTCTAACATTAAACATGTAACATAAAATACATAAAGAATCAAAGATAAAATATTATCAAGATGCAATGGAATGCAAGCAAATGCAGTACACATTTATGTTTTATTTATTCATCGTGCTTTCTACTTTCTACTTTCTATTTACATTTAAATCTAATAGAATCTATGTACTTTTTGCGCTGTCAGTTGTCAACAGTTATCTTTTTGAATTAGGTCAGGCCAATTACATAATATGACCAGTTCCAGTTCCAGTTCCAGTGACCAGATGTACATATAAAATACATAATTTTTAAGACATGAGACTTGGAATGTTAAATAGATTTGATAATACAGTCTAATTGGACAAAGAACAAATATCCATTTCATTTCCTCTTCTTTTTCATTTTCATTTTCATTCAGTTGACTCGAGCCGAATGAGTGTGTTGTAGACTGTAGATTGTAGATTGTAGACGATTGCGAGACAAAGACAAAAAGTACAAAACACAAAGCGCAGATCTGGTCTGATCTGATCTGTGTAGTTGGTAGTTGATAGTTGAACACAAGTATGGCGTGTATGTGGCTCATTAGTCCTTATTAACTAACTTTTCTTTTGACTTTTCTTCCCATTCACAATTTACAAGAGATCACAGAGTACAGAATGTAGAGAAAAGAGAACATAAAACAGAAGACAGAGAAGACTGAGCTCTTGTAACACAAGTTAAAATGACTGAGGACAAAACTCTTTCATACAAAATGCACAATGCTCAATGTACAATGTACAACACAGGACACACAGCACACAGTGCACAAAGGAAATAAAAGAAAGAAAGGGAGAGTCGCAGACAAAAAAAAGCTAAAATAGTTTTTCTAGTTGTAGATTGTAGATTGAAAAGTTATGGGATGAAAGAGTAGAACTGAGAACTGAGAACTGAAAGAAGCTTCCCAATGTATGAGGAAGAGGAAAAGGAAACTTATGATTAAAAAATAAAAAGCACTTGGTAAGTCATCCGTATAACTTGCAGCTTCCAAATTTACAATGTAATATATATGGAACATGGTACATAGTATACAGTGTAAAATCTAGTGTAGAATCTAGAACAAGATCCTTTACATTATACATTTTTTAATATTTTACTCTTTGTAGACGCTAAATTCGATACCAGATACGAGATATCACTAGCAAATGTCTATACTCTATTACTCTATACATTCACATATATTATATATTTAGCTGATAATAATTGCACAAAGTTCAAAAAGGACGGAGGACGGAGCAAATAGAAAATAGCGAGGAGAGAAAGCAGTATGTGCATTGTGCATGTTCACAGAACATGAGCATAAAACCTTGTAGATTATAGAAGAACACAAGAAATACAGTAATGATGATGATAATGATACTACTCAATGTTCAGTGTTCGTAGTAATAAAAGGAAGGATGAAGAGGCAAAGGAATCAGCATCAGAATCAGAAGCACAAGCAGGGAATTCACAAGTGGAGAAAAATATGAGCGATGAGAGATGGAAGATGGAAGATAAGAGACGATCTGGGAAAATTCCATGCCACTAACGATCCATTCTCTTTTTCTCTTCTCTCTTCACGTCTTGTTTTCGTTTTCTTATACTTTTTCCTTGTACAAAAAAGGTTGTTTCAACCTTTCATTCCGATTTCAATCCCTGTAAGTATTTTTTGTATTTTTCTATTGAAGATCCTTTTTTTGTGCTTCAAGCTTCAACCTTCAGTTTAGATTGTAGAGATTCTTAAATCTTAAATCTTGAGTTGTGAGTCTAGAGTCTAGAGTCTTGAGGCGAATGGAAGACAAAGAATACTGATATTAATTTCAAATAATGCTCCAGGTTGCAGCCGAACCCGGGGCATAAATCTTATGTACAATCTACAATCTATACAGATTACATCTTCGACTTTTCGTATTTACCGTATTTACCGTATTTGTTTATTTATACGTGTATGCGAAAGAAATTAAGTTAGATCCTCAGGCTGTGAACACTCGGATCAGCACTCTCTTCAATAAATTCGCATTCGGAACCAGAGGTTTCAATATTTCAATATTAATATTGATTTTGATATTGAGAAAACAACCAAAAAAATAATAAATAATGACACAATTCTCAAGATTGAACAAGAAGTAATTAAATTAGCATAATATTTTGTCTGAGAAACAAACAAAACACTAAATGCTAAATAATAAATACGCCGACAAACCTGAAGGTCAAGGTCAAAGTCAGAATAAAGGAATGCGCAACAGCTGAGGAAAAAATGCAAGTGGGTTCCAAATTCCATGATTATTATTATTTTTATTGCTCCTGTAGAAAAAAGTTTAGATATCCAATATCCAGTACAGCAAATAGAAAATAGCTATACGTCTACATTTAGTTGGATCATTGTAAATGACACATGAAGAATGAAGAATGCTGACTGCATAAAGTACATGTTATAGAGCTGAAGAACGCAAAAGAAAATAAAGCTCATACATTTATTCTAGTGGAATGCGAGGTATGAGATATTATGAGGTTTGGGGTATTTTTTCTTGAACCTTCTAAATCCACAACTCATACACAAAAAATGTCACCGACATGAAAATATTAGGAGTTAGGAGTGTGTGTAAAAATGAAGACTTGAGACTAGAGCCTGAGAATGGTGAATATTTATCTCTATCTTCTACAGATATATTTTCTCCATGCTCATTGCTCATTGACTTTGTTTATTGTTTATTGTATATTGTACAATTTTATAATATAGAGAATACAGATATATCTAATATAATAGATCACAGATACTTATTTCAACACATACTTGGTCTTTACTTGACTGCTTACTCCTGAATAAAGAGTGTTGAGTGTTGAGGTAGCAGTAAGTTGTTTGAATTCCAAAGTTGTGCGTGACTTTCTTCATCCTATTAAAATCCTTAATACTTAATACGACGTAATATTGATGTCGATATATCACACATCACAACAAGTTTGATCTCGGCCACTACTGCAGTTTTTGTAAATATCAAAGTATACATGATCACGTTTTGTTTTTCATGGTCATGTACACGAGATGATACCATTTATCAGCTACATGTATGATGTATAGGTACTTTAGATTACTATAGCCGCACGGCTGAATCCAAGTGGTGCTTCTTCCATCTTCCATCTTCCACGAACTAAAATACGTTTTTACAATAGTCAAGAGTCAAGAGGTGTCAAGATTATTATTATCAAACATCAGGCCTCTCGTTCTACTACTTAATACACTTCATAAAGTATATCCATACATACAGAGAACTAATAAAGACAACGGCCATCATGTATACAAAAGTTCAAATCAATTCTGAAGAAAAGAAGGTCGTGGAGAAAGCAAGGAAGCAGCTGGGTAGATTATTTACAAGATCAGATGAAGCTTTCATTCGTCTCAAGTATTAGTCTCTACTATCAAGATTAGGATTCTGAATTACTGAGGCATTGAGGCATGTACTGATATTTGTACGATGAGAACTTTTACATCTGTTTGATGTTGCACCATCTTCTCCAAGATACACTTTTCCTAATTCTCAACTCTTGTATAAGAAAGGTGACGGATGATGGTTGAGGAGTGTTTCTGTTTGGGTTTCATATTTAAATTATTTCTTGGTCTCTCCTTCCAGATGCTCAAATTGTCATTGTCATTGTCATCGTCATTGAGAATAAATATTCTAAACACTAAACACCATTCCTATTCTCATTAATTATTCATGTAGATAAATCAAATTTGAAACTGGGTTCTTCCTTGAGTCAAATTAATAAATATTTAATGTCTAGTATGCTTTGTGCTTTGTACTTTGTACGCTGTTCTTTGTTCTTTATTCAAAACAGCAAACAGCTGTGCTTGGTGAAGAGGAATGTAAAATGTGAAATACCCATACCTGCAGCTTGTGTAATCAGTAATAATATCAAATTAGTAAAGTGGGCGGAAGTGTTTGTAGTTTATAGGCCAAGTGGAAATTTGAAGATGGAAGATGGAAGATGGAAGATGAAGACAAGAGCATTGAGATAGCACATAGCACATTATTTACCTCACATAATGTATGTACAAGGCACAATATTCTGTTTAACCGCAAACCGAGTGGACAAATCACAAATTTGCAAAGGTAGTTGCGAAACACGAAACACTAATGTAAGAGAGTTTGAGTATTAGGCATAGATTGCAAAATCCAGGAAGTACATGTATAATGTATACAGAAGAAAATTAAAAGGGAGAAAAGCCGATGTCTACAAAGCATAAAGTACACATTGCACATTGTTCATTTTATCAATAGCATTCATGTTGGCCTCCCAATGATTTCAAGAGCTCTCCTCCTTAAAGCTCCACTCATACCATCAAAAACACAAGATGCTCAAGGGAACCACTATTTACTGTTCTCTCCAGATTTTTAAGGAAGCGAAGCTGCCTATTGCAACCCTCATGTTCGTCTGTGTACAATTAGCCATCTAGCGGGCAAATTTCGAACTTTCTGGTGGCGCCATCTAGCGGACAAATTTTAAGAACTCGTCAAGTACTCATCAGTGGACAGTGGACAAATAGGACGTCGTATTTTTATACTCAGCTTCGCTTCCAGAGCCAAAAAGCATCTATGATTTCAAGGCGATACAAAATGGCCATAGGCTGAGGATTTTTGACATTATTTATTGTTGTTGTTGTTTGTTTTGTTATGATCTGACAGTTGACAGTACAAAGAGGAAAGAAGGCGATCTGTTTAATTTTCCCTGAATACTTATAAATAGACTTTATAAATGGTAGATTTAAGATTGAAGGTTGTAGATGTACCAAGTTTAATTTAATTGAATTTGTAATCTGATTGGGATCTGATTTGCAACTGTTCAAACAATATTAAACGTCAGAGCCTTAAACAATCCATCTACAAAGTGTACAATGTACAATGAACAAATTACATGTTGAATCTTGACTTGACTTTCTTCCATATTTTTCCAGAGAGTGAGTTTTCTCAAATTCCGTCTTCAATCTAGAATCTACAATGTACAACAGCCTTCGGTCTATACGCGCTTTTTAATCAATCACAGCAAAACAAGCAGCAAGTCAAACCATGGACCATGGACACAACACACACATGGAAAGACGAACACTGAACACTGAGCATTGGGCATGTGGAAAGATACACAACTCGAATCTCTGGTATCTCGAATCTTGAAACTGTAGAGTACAAAATGCATCTGGTGAGTATGGAAGTATAGAAGTATAGTGAATGTAGTAATCAATATTGGGAGAGGAGACTTTCTCCACTTTCTCCACATGTGAGTAGCATGTTATATATGTACAAGATACAAGATGTGAGATTCGTAAACTAAATGTCAATCTAATTTCCAATGTGGAGTTAAGAAGCCGTCAACCGAGAATGAAGTAATCAAGTCATCATGTAGAATAAATTTATGCTCCGTCGACCGTCGACTTGCTCCCACCAGCACAAGTTTACGCCACATGTGATATACGATATACGACGCATGATATGTGTAGATTGTGGATTGTGCATTGTGCATGTATGTTTGTATATTCATACTTAATTTGTTTGAAGAAAAACATGTAGGTTTAGCTCACTTAGTTTAGTAGCTGTTGGCTGTTGGCTGTTGGGGAGATGTGATTGTGGATTGAGAGTTGAGAGTTGTGATGTGTCTGGATTTCCACTCCTCGTGTTTTTCATTAGATTAGATTACAGTTTGGATTTGGATTTGGATTTCGTCCTTGCTCACTCAGTCGTTCACTCATTCACTCATCCGCTTACTCTCCAACAGTTGCTTGTACATTGTACATTATGAACTGTCTCGTTCTCGTTTACTTTTACTTTTACTTTTCTTGGATTTTTAACAAGTTGGGTGTTGGACATTGGCCATATTTTCGACCATCCACAATCTACAAACTAAAACTCACATGGGAAAAACCAGCCAAGAAAGCCTAGAAATTACAGTAAATGAAGTACTTTTTGGGTGGTTTTAAATTGGAATTGATATTTTAATGGGCTGTGAATTCTGGTGTCTGGTGTCTGGTGGGGAAAAAAGGAAGCACTGGTCTGGATTCTGGTCGAGAGTTAAAGTAAATAAAGTTCAAGATTTTCTGACCCTTGAAGAGGAGGACTCGAAAGATGCACAACTGTAACCGCTCCACTATTATTATTATTATTATTATTCAAATCTTACATGTAAAATTTGAATTGGCGTAAGTGTAACCATAGCAATAACCACGAATGGCACTTGCAAATTGGCATAAAAGTCATCAACATACTTTTATTCTCATATTCATATTCGTGTGTGCATTGTGCATGTTCTCATCTTGAAGTCAAATCAGGTCATCTCAAGTAAAGTAAGTGAGAGGAATTAAAGTTTACTCTTTTCTCTTTTCAGCTCAGCTCAGCTCTAGACTCTAGACTCTGTAATCTAACATCTAGACAGTCTAAAGCTGTGACTCTAGATTCTAGATTCTAGATCCAAATTCAAGGAGAAAGTAAAGTATGTTTAAGTATTCTGGCGACTGTGTCACTTTCACTAGAGTTGTATTGTTTTCTTTCTCGCTTGCTCGCGTCTCTCCTTCCTTTCAACTTGCTTATATTTTGTATTTCTACGTAAATGTACTTTGTCTCTCGGGTACTTTTCTCTCTCTATTTTTCTTCTTGCATCTCCAGCATAGGGAAAAATCATAGAGCACGGAGTATGGTGAAGACATGGCGATTGTCTAAAGTCCAGAGTGTCTAGAATCTCGAGTCTAGAATCCAGATTGTCTAAAGTTGAACATTATACAATAGTAAAGTTGCAAGTGGATTTGGGATTTGAGATTTGAGCCATATTAAACAAGTAGACATCCTGCGGCTATGCTCTCTTATGTTATGTTATGTTTTTACTTTCTCCTCACTTTTATATTTTATACACACTCTCTTTCAACCAGAATCATCTTGAAACTAGAATCCAGATTCTAGATTTTAGTACACAAGATTATTTTCTGAGGCAGTGCAGTCTTATACTTTTATGTGGTGTACAATGAACAGTGAACAGTGAACATAGGACAGGCGACATTACAATGACCACGCAGTCATTCATCTACTTAACCGGATTTCAGATCCACTTTAATAATAATAATAATAACATTTACAATAGTAACAATGATACTTGTGTACTTTTCACTCCCCTGGAAATCCTCTACACGACGTGAGATTTTTATTTCCTAGTTCACTGTTCACATCATTAAGAACAAGGAATAAAAAAATAAAAAAAGGTAGCGAAAGAATACAGAGTAAATGGAACGACACATTTACACATATCGACACATTATAATTTATAATAATCACACATTTTCCATTGAGTCCTATACAAGATCTAATTTAAGCGAAACATTTTGCAAAATACCACAGTGTAAAAATATCTTTGTGAAAAATCAATTCCTCATCAAGTCTACCATTTAGTTGCAGTTATATTTTTATTTGTACTGTGGGGGTTGAGTGCTGAATCGTAGGTTTTTCAACGATGCAACATCAAGATATGCAGCAATTATGCACCAATTCAAATCACGCTGAAAGATATTATAAAAGGTAAAACGCGCTGTACATTCATAATATTTTCCTTTGCTTTGCTTTCTTGTGAGTTTCATGTTTTGTGGAATTCACACTTTAATGTTGTGCTGCTACCTTTTTTGTAGTTGTTGTTGCTTTTTCCTTGTCATTGTATCCATCGCGGCTAACATCTCACATCTCACATCTTAGAACTTACATCGTAGTTCAGTCGCACGGGGAAATGTTCTAATACAGCCTCGTTCCTCGCTCTCGTTCTCGTTCCTCTCAGGTTGAAGGCATAAATTATTCAAGAATCTGCAACGCAGTGCAGTTCCTTCACAACCCACAACACAACACACAACACAGAACACAGAATACAGAATACCGAGGAAAGAGTACAAAATACACAATGAAGCAGCACAATGAAAAACAGTCATTGAGTATCTACGTACAATGTACAATTCCCCATTCATCACAGAGGAGAAAATAAAAGTTTTCTCAACTTTCTCTTGTCCTTGTTTTTGTTGGAATTTCTCAATGCAATAGATGCTCTGCATCTGATATTCCTGTTTGCTCCGACGTTCCTTCGTTCATTCATTCATCCCATCCATTACTTGACTACTTGACTATTTGGCGTTATGCGCTTGAGAGGAGAAACACAACTTTTTGGAGCGATACTAATTTACACCATCTCCACACTTTTTCACTCTGGTTGTTCAAGCAGATGGAATTGACACAGATTCTCCCTTCTCCGTTCTACATTCTCCATTTTAACAAGTCTTCTTTCTCTTTTGTCTCTGTGTGTCTCTGGGTCTCCAGTCTCGAGGAAAATTCTGCGAATGCAGTACTTCAGGTTTTGGTACGAG
The DNA here is from genome assembly GCA_019776565.1 of Sminthurinus signatus. Lineage (NCBI taxonomy): Eukaryota > Metazoa > Arthropoda > Collembola > Symphypleona > Katiannidae > Sminthurinus > Sminthurinus signatus. The sequence goes on from JABASP010000571.1 coordinate 21,413, forward strand.
AGTAGTTTTTTGGTTGGTTTGGTCTGGTTTGGTTTTGGTTTTGGTGTTGGTTTTGTTGAGGTAGAAGGAATTTGGAGGGAAAGAGTTAATCAAAGGATGACGCCTCATTATGCACATCAAAATAAATTCACCGGATGAATGTCACCAGCCCTGGGAAACTTCAAACTTTTGCAGAGGAGAATCACGTCACGTTTTACCAAGTACCACAATACAACACCAGTCCAAAATCCAAACCAAAGTAAACCAAACCAAATTAATTCAAATTCAGCATGCAGTGAATTTCCCCGCGTCAAGGTGACAGTGAATCATCATGTGAATCGGAGGAAATACCTGGAATTTAACTAAATGCAAATCAGTGAAATGTAGTACACGTCAAAGATTTGAAATTGTAGGGTGACAAAACTAAGGTATGCATGATTTGCAATTTACATGTTCTGTATAATCTTCATTCATTTTCTCTCTTCACTCTCTTTATATTTTATATGCATGAAAGTTGCAAGGAAAATGAATATTTCACACACACCATCAAACATGTGCAAAACTAAAATTGTTTGAAATCTGAAATGTCTAGTTTAAATTTTAAGGATGGAGCTACATTTCACATTTCAATGAATATCATTAAAACTGCGAGTGTCAAGTTTCAAATGTCGACTCAAAAGCAAATTGCAAAATGTGTAGTGTGATTTTGATTTTGATTTCTTCTAAGGTAATCCTGTATAAAAACCTGAGTAGATAAATCCTGAATTGAATTGAATAACTGAATAATGAATATAAAATACCATAGAAACTGGGTTGGATTCACTATAATCTATAATCTATCATCTATAATATACTGATATTTTCAACTGAGCGGAAAATGGTTCATAGAAATAAGAAAAAGAAAAGGAAAAGAAAACCACGAGTGGAAAGAGGAATAAAAGCTTAATCCGTCAATTCTATTGAGAATGGAAGGATTTCCATCTATCTTTCGATTGTATTATATTATTATTGTACTGCTAAAAATAGCTCAAATATTCAAATATATTCAAATTCAAATATTAAATGTCTCCCTGTCGTCAACTGCCATCTTCTACTTTTATGAGATGTTTGCTTAATACATAATACATTGAGTTTTGTACAGAATATTCAATGTTTTTAATATTCGTGGATAAACTCCATACAAAAAAATATTCTGTTATCTCAAACCCTTGTTATTGCATAGAGATCTACACATTCTCCAATCTCCATGAAAACGTACCTTGTAACCTCCACAAAATTCAAACTCCAAACTCCAAAAAAGACAAAAGTGTACTTTTTACTCCGTATAATAATATTTCCGTTTCCGGGAAATTAAAACAACGTTTCTACTCACAGGAACAGGGCGAGTATATCGAACATAGAAAATAGAGTGGATATAGATTGTAGATTTTGTGTATACTTCTCCCTGTTTTAGATTAAGATTAAACATGTGCATTTATGTTTTCTATATTCAGAGCCGTCTCCATGAAATCTATTTATGAGAAGGAGTAATTAGTTTCAAAGGGACAGAACCTCTTCCTTTTCCTCGTTCCCCTTCTTTTTCTTTTCCTTTTTCTTCATTCTCTTGAGTGCTGGCGAATGGCGTATGGCGTAAGGCGCGGATATAAGCTATAACGAAATCTACATTTAATGTAGAAGCATAAACTAGGAATAAATGAGGATTAAGAGAGAAAGAAACCCAAGAAGAAGAAGAAGAAGAAGTGAAAGCGGAGACAGAAACAACATCTGGAGTTTTTCTCATAAAATTAACTTAAATTCCTCTTTGACTTACTTTCATCTTCTCTTTCCTTTTCACTCGACACTTGTACATTGTACATTGTACAGCCTGCAGTTTACAGTCACGTTCTGTAGCGACACCTCCGAGGAAAGGGTGTTTTGTCACGCATAAAATGTAAAAGTACACAAGTATAAAATACAAAATCCGTAACACGTAACACCAGTTGACACTAGATTATTTGTATTTTGATTTGACTCCAGACTCCAGACTCAACAGGATCTTCAAATGGTCAATGGTCAGTCAAATTTCAAACTTCACAGCGAATGAAACTCTAATTTCCTACGAATATAATAATTTAATTTGGTACTGAGTCCATGATTACTATTTCTTGGTAAACGGAAGGGTATTAAAATTACTCGTGAACTCGGATCTCAGACGAATGAAATTCCCCTCTATTTTCTATTCCTATTTATTAATGTCATTATTTTACGAGCTGAAAACATGCTCTGGGTGAAAAAAGTAGGAGTGAAACATGTAACAGAGAAGGAAAACTGACTTGCAACTTTTCAAACCCAGTCCAACATCAAGCATCAAGAGTCAAGTATCAAGTCCAGTCAAAAGTCAAGGTAAATCATGTGCTTTTTCTGATCTTGTTTATTGTGTACTCTTTGGTTTGGTTCGGTTCCAAGTTTTCCCTGTATAAAGTGTATTGTACTTTACACTGTGTATTGTACTCTTTTGTTTGAATTAGCTAACCAGGTCAAACCAAACCAAACCAAACCATACCATACCAAAGGGGCAGAGAGAGTTAGTTAGTTAGTAGGTCGGTTTCATTTGATCGTCGGTTGTACTTGGTACTTTTGACTTTAGAGTAATACTCTATCATTCCCCATTCTAAATTCTACATTCTACCCCATGTTTACCTTCGTGTGCCATGGTCTCCCTCGCCTCAGAAATAAAAAGTCCATCATCATCATCAATCTAACCTTTTCTTTTTTCCTTTCTTTCCTTCTTTCTTTCTTTCTTTCTTTTTGTACATGGTACTTTATACTTTATATCATTCCATTACTGTACAGTGTACATTGAACATAATATTGTACGTAATACAATATTCGCCAGTGCCTTTTCTAGATCTAGATACTTTGGGATTCTAAGCACAAAGCAGAACCGTCGCTTGACATGCCATAACATAATACATAATACCAGGATATACAATATACATCATACATCTTACATACTAAAATACTGCACAGTGCCACCGAGTGATATCCTACTTGTTTCCGCTGTAAAGTTGACGGAGGACGGTTGACTGTTGACGTTGACCGTAAACACACAGTAAATACGCCTTGTGACTGGAAACTGGAAACTAAGACGGGAAAATAAAGGTAGAGGACCGAAAGATTGCCATCATAAATGAGAGGACGAGAGTCAGGGGAATATGTATTCGCATTCCCATTCCTGTACAATGTACACGGGGAATTATGAATGTTTGAACAGTTGTACATTCTACATGTCCACGAGGTACACACTAAACAATATAAGCGTACGGAAGTTGAATGCAATGCTTTTCTAAGCTTTTGCGTTGCATGTATCTATACAGTGTACAATGTACGGTCTAGAGTGTAGAGTTTACAGCTGCATTGCATGTCAACATCAACATCAAAAACAACAACAATAATAACAAAAACAGTTCCAACTTCAAGTCCGACTCTAGACTCGGACTATGAATTCACTGGCAACTTGTTCCGCGTCCTATACAAATATCATACTGTATAGAGTATAGAGTAAGATACAACTTATACGTAAAATATGTATTCGGTACCACATGTTCTTAGTTCCAAGTAGTCATGACTGTAAAGTTGGAAAATTTCATCTCTTTTCCTCGCTAAATTTGAACTAAATAGGAAAGGTATGTACAATGTTCAATGTCCAGTTACGGAGAAGAGAAAGTATGCAGAGAAAAATGACCTTCACAAATACCTACTGTACATATATCATTGTGTACTAAATAATAATTTTTTTATTTCCCATTTGGATAAAATGAAGGTGAACTGCAGCACAATGCTATACGATATATAATATAATATAATATACTACAGGGCATTGCACGAAATAATTGTGATACTTTATCATATAAAATATAACATGTAACATGCACTGTTCAAATGTATGTGTTGAGGATTGAGGAGAATAAATATTACGAGTAATATTTTACAAGTCTTTCTCATACGTATTCAGTATTCATGGATCCTTTCATGTATTTCGTTTGTATTTTGTATTTTTATTTATTTATTTCTCTTTTTGTTACTAAGCGGATGAACGATGAACCAGAGAAGGAAATGTTGTACAAACTAGAAAGCAGGAGAGTATGAGAAATGCTCTTGTTTTCTTTAAAAATCTACAAAGAATACAAAGAATTTATTTTGTGTTTTTTTCAATTCAAAATTTAAAGACAGCGATACTAGATACTAGTAAATACGAGTAAATAAGAGTAAATAGTAAATAGCTTTCAAAATATTATCCCAGGACCAAAAGACTTTTAAATTCAAAATAGACAAGAGACATGGTTTGAGTAGATGGGTTTTATTTGTGGATTTTACTTTCCATCTTCTGCCCTGACGTGCAGAACAAACAAGTAGTCCATCGTCTATCTTCTAAATGTATAATTTTATCCTGTTATGTAATTGCTTTCCTATTTCCTTTTTCCCGCTGCACATAGAACATGGTACATTGTGTGAAAATATCCCCATTTCATTTCAGACATTCCACTCAACTCAATTTTTTATGTTTCACATGTCTACCTAAAATCTAGAATCTAGAATTTGGAAACTAGAATCTAGTTACCTTTACGTTTTTCCCGGTGAAAAATGAGCATGTATCGGTGAAACATTGACATTGACAAAGCTCAGCCTTGGCCTTGACAATCACTTTCCTGTTACCTACAATCCATCTACTTACTCTAGTAAAGTGCTGTATAAAGTACAAAGTATAAAGTGTAATTGCTCTTGCTGGAGTAGAAGGTGGAAATTCATCAACAGGCATAAAATAAACCTGTACCATTTTTTCAAAGGGAAAATGGCAAATAATAATAATAGTTCTCTTTTACCGTTCACCGTTTGACGTACTTGACACAATACAAAATACACAGCTTGGTTTTGGTTTTCTTTCAAGTACCTTATTCTTAGTAAATATGACTGGTTTTTCTTCATACACAGTGCAAAGGTGAATACCACACATTTTGAAGAAATTTTTTAGGAAATGTCGTTTGACAATCTAAAGTGTACTGTTATTTTTGATTACATTGGTGACTTCAAGGTACAAGTACAAGTACAACTTCCTGTGACATGTGCACCTTGTAAATATTATAGGATTATAGTATTATAGGTGTCACCTGATTCTCCTGATGTTTTAGATTCTAGATTCAAGATCCAGATTGGTAAAGAAACTTTGACCTTTTCTTTATTCATGTGAGAAACAGAAAAACAGCTAAAACACTTTCTATCCCCTCAGGGTCTCACAACCAGCGTAGAAAAAGGACTAATGCATGTATGATTCATTCATCAGATCCAGATCCAGATCCTTTTCTTTATCTCTTCTCATGTACCTTTTTCTTCCTTTCTTTTTCTCCATCCTCCACAGAACTGTCAATGAAACTCGTTTAGTATTCTACTTGACTTTTCTTGCTCTGGTTCTAGGGACTAAAGTCCCTTACCAATGATCTACGTTTTTCTATTTTGCACTATTCCAAACTTCCAAGCTTCTAAGCTCTTTATTCTTTAGTCTTTAGTCTTCAAGTCACATACAAAAAAGAAACTTTAGTGTATACCAGCGGACTCTCCATTTTCGTTTTCTATAGAATGTACTCGACATTGGATACTGTGGACTGCGGGCACTGGACATTGTTTAACGGAATTTGCTGCATTTTTATGACAAAAAGGACGATATTTAAAGGTACATGATACAGGATACAGAATTCACCATACATAAATTATTGAAGGAGGTGTAATTTCAGTTTTCTGTTCCTTCATGTTTTATGTGCACATTCACTTATTTATTCATTTATTTCACGTCTACTTGCATACAAAGACAATATACATTACACATTACACATGCACAATGTAGAATGTAGAATGTAGAATTATACTGAAAGAAAAATAGAGTAGAAAAAAACGTAGATAGAAGTACTATCTAAAGAGAGAAAAATTGGAGCACACGCGTCTCATTTTTTCTCCATACTCCAACATCACCATTTTCAATCTAACCATTCTTTTGTACTCTTTTTTTTCTTTTTTTTCTTTGTACATTGAACAGTGTACAGTGTAGACCCGTCACATCATTCAATGTACGAATAGGAAAGGAGGAGAAAGTATCTACAAAGTAAAAAGTAGAAAGTAGAAAAAAGTTGCACATGGGAGACTCGAGTCTCACGTCAATATCACAGTATTTTGTTGTATGTAGAATGTACATCTATTTGTAATCTGTATACATGTAGATTGTAGATGATCTGTGTATAAAGTATAAAGTACAAAGTACAAAGTAAATGTACACAGTTGACAGTATTCAGTACACAACTATTGAGGATTGAGGTTACTTTACACTTTACACACACAACACACATTTTTATTTGCTCACGTCCTTCATTTCCCATTCAAGTTTTAATTAAATTCAGAGGTGTGTCAGCAGTCAGCAGTCAACAGTCAACAGTCAGAATACTTTGTCTAATGTCTAAAGTCTAACTCTGTGTGTTTATTTATGTCTCTGTCACTTTTTTGATGGACGCATACCATGGAAATATGACACACTCCACACATGTATGCGTGCAATTTGTAATAACTTGACTGATGAGCCCTTGGATTTGTTTAGCTTTATTTCATTATATTAGAAGAGTGTCCATTGTCCATGTAAATATGTCAATAACAAAAATGACAATGACAATAACAGCGACAACGTAAAGATATCAACATCAACATTGTAGAACAAACTCGTAGGTTGAAAGGTCACCAGTCACCAGAATGATCAATGATCCATCGCTACACAGAAAAAGGTAGTCATAATTTCTAAATAAACTAGATTACATTATTCATTATTTTATCCAAATTCTAGATGTAGATTTTTACACATTTGCAGACATGTTGTATTTTATTCGCCCACTATAGTTTTAATTTTTTTGCATTAACTCCAAATCCGAATCCGAATCCAGTTACATGTATAATTAATGAGAGTGGATTTGGATTTTTCCGGCCTCCGGAATCCAGAGTCCGGAATGATCCAAAAATTGAGAGATAAGAAGCATAAAGCATAAAGCATCAGAGCATCAGAGTACCAGAGACCGTTAACCGTTAAGAGACCGACAACCGACAGTTGAGACTTGAGACTTTAGAGTGAAAAGTAAAGAGAAAAGCTCTCATGTACAAAATGTACACGTGATTCTGAGAATCCAAAACTTAATTTTAATTTAAAACACTTGGCTTGGAAATTAAGGTGGACGTGAACATGGACGTGGATAAAACCTAGATGTACTTGGAGCCACTGGAGATGGAGATGAGCTGGAAAAATCCCATGCATGCATTTTAAATTATACCTTGTGCACTAGATATCACATCATATTATATTCTGGATTCTAGGTATGTAGCTGCTCTGCTATCCTCAGTTCCCTATAGTTGAGAGTGTGAGATGAGCAAGACGGTGTAAATGGTAAATGGTAAAGACGGTGAGGACGTGCTGTTGAGCATAATGGAAAATTTACATGGAGTATGGAGTATGGAAGAAGGAAGGAGCGATGCGCCATTCCTGCAGAGACCTTCCAACAGAATTAATTTGCATAGCTGACATTCAGCAGGATACGAGAGACACACAGAGGAGCAGAGGAACAGAGAAATAGAGAAACAGAGAAACAGAGGCAGAGAAATTGTGAAAAGAGAAAATGGAATTCGTGGAATTTTATATTTTTCATATATTAACGGCGTGACACAATGCACAATTTAGAATTCACAATCTACAATCTACACAAAATAGTACAAAATACCAAAACACACATCCGTTAAGCTCCGGGAAGCTCATTATGCCTCATGTCTCAAAGTCTTACAAAGTAAAATTAATAATAATAATATGATATAATTTAACACTGATTTACTCGCCACCTCAGTTTTCAGTTTTCAATTTTCAATTAAAGTATAAAATATAAAAGTGTCATTATTACAGATATTATTATTTCAAATCCATGTGAGTTCACTCCTGATTTCTATAATTTCTATAATTCACATTCAATTGTAGTTGTAATCGGATCAACTTGGAATTAAATCAAATAAATAAATAAATGTACATGGAAAAACACAGCAGTCAGCGCCAATAGCTTACAACTTCCAGCAGAAACAGAAACAGTAGACTACAAACTACAAATATAATTTTTAAGGAACGGAGACTCAAATTCTCAAATTACAAATTGATTTACACAGTCAAACTTGTTCCATTTGAATTAAATCCGACTAATTTACCAATTATAACATGGTTTCCAAACACAACAGAACAGACAATACGGAAGACATTACAGAATACAGAAGACAGACCGACTCTGCACCACTGCAGAGATCAGTGGTACATCCGCCGACTTGTTGTTGTTGTTTTTGTTGATATCATTCGGTATTCGGTTGTTGGTTGTCCCAACTTTTTAATCACTATAATTATAATTATACACTGTAATTTGGATACTTTTGAAGAAGCTGTATCACATTTCTGCCCTAATTTGGTTTGTATTTTCTTTACTAATTATATTACTCTCATTGCATTGCATAATAAATAAATACTAAATACTAAATAATAATATTTCATTTTATTCACAAAACATTAACATCTTTACTTGTTTACTATTCTCATATTTCTCTTGTAACATTTTCCTACGCTATGAATTACGCTACAAATTACGATAAAATGAAGTACATTAAACATTAACGATTTTCAACGAGTCTACTGATTACTGATTACTAATGATGATATTTAATCAAGTAAACCCTCAACATTTGAATCAGCATCAACATTAGAATTTCATTTCATGTTTTGAATTAAAAAAAAGTGTTCTAAAAATATATTTTGTCTCCAATGCGGTAAAAATCGGAAGTCTTCAGGGAATTCCCAGGTAAATAAAAAATTCACTCTACTTTTTTTCAGTTTTCTCATGTTCCCAAAGTTCCCAAAACCCAAGTATATTTTTTCTGCTCGTGTTAAGCATTTAATTTATTTACTATTTACTTGTGTGGGGAAATGTTGCAGAGTTTATTTGCTATTTTCTCGCGTACTATTTAATAAATGTATAATGTATAATGAACAAGAATGGGAATGACAATTAATCAGCTAGTGGCACATGTACCATGTACAATGTACAATGTACAATGTTCAAAGCACAAAAGCAGTCAAGTAATTTAGTTTATACAGTATGTTGGGAATTCGGATTTTGGGTTTTGGAATTTGGAATGTGACTGGGGATTCTGGGGAGAGGAGGGGAATTGCTGTAGCTACGATTACGATTAGAATGCAGTGTTATTTACTCATAAATAATTCTAGCAACTAGCATCTAAAGCTTAGAGTATACCTACGACTTTGCAGTTTGTAGATAAATACTTGCACATTGTACATGTTTGCAAACAAACACTAGTGAAGTACTAAATACTAAATATTAAATACTGGATTCTGGATACGGGCTACGCACATGCAGGATGCATAATACAGCAGTCAGCAGTCAGTAGTCAGCAGACAGACCAGACCACATGCAGCATGCTTCTCCTTCTTCAACTAAATATAGTAAATATTTATTTAGTCATGTATCTTTGTACTAGTTACTACTTACTACTCTACTTTTTTGCTTTTTAGTTTTTAGTTTTTGTCCTAGTGTGAAAGCAGGTTTGAAATCAAAGAGAAAAATCTTACTTACCGGAATCCAGTCCCACTCCTAGTAGCAGTAGCAGTTTCAGTTTCACTGGAGAAATTGTAAATAAACTGTGAAGCTGTAGTCTGTAGTCAAGCTGGAGTCTGTCAGTTCCACTTTCCACTTTTTCCAATTAAGAACTGCGACAAATTTGTCAGGATCCAAGATCCAAGACTCAAGATTCAAGATGATTCCACAGTGACAGCACCAACAAACTCAAAACTCCAAAACTCAAAACGTAAAATGAAATGAAATCAAATTGAAGTAAGAATCACCGTGACAGAAAATCAAATTAAACTCAGAATGAGTATGACAGCCACAATCACACATACAAACACACTGACAATTGTGAGTGAATCAACATGGACATGACAATTTTCCACATGGGTTTGTTTACACTCTGCCTCCAATTCTCCCTTTTTTTGAACAAGAGGTTTGAATTTAAATTGTTTTCCGCTGTTTTTTTCTTCTCAATTTCTTCCCAGTTTCTTTGTGAGGATTTTAGATGAATTTGTCAGAGTTCTTTCCCATTTACAACTCGGACCACAAACTCGAAAAATTCACAAAATTCCAGTTCCAGTTTCTGGGAAACGATTCCGTCCAGATTTTATAGGAGCCAAGTTGACTACAGTATGGAGTATGAAAAGAAAAGAAGAGAGAGAAAACTATCTTGGCTTGGCTGGGTGCAAATGTTTTCCCATTCACAATTCTCAATCCACAATCCGTATTTCACAATGCGTATTTTCTATGTAATAACACTTGGAACAATAAGGAAAATGTAAAAAACCGAAAAACCCAGAGACTTTTTATACTTGATACTCGATTCTTCGTACTTGATACTTGATACTTGACAGATAGATATAAAGATATGTGGGATTTGTAGTGTGCAGTATTTTACACTGTATAAAGTATTTTATAAAGGAGAAGAGAGTAAATTCAAGTTGAGAGGGAAAGAGAATGTGTGTATTTTTCCTTCCTAAAATCTCCTCGCTCCCTTTTCCCAATCTTTTTCCCCCGTCGTTCTTCCTTCCTTACACAACACGGTTCAAAGTTGGACTGATCGGTAGGGCTGCGTGCTGCTGGAATAAAACTGATATGGCACTACTACTCCACACTCTACACTCTACTGTATATTCTATATGCTATACCACAATCTAAACAGTGAGCCAGCGAGTGAGAAAAGAAAGGCGATGCAGGACGTGTAAAAGCTACAGGAGACGAGGACTTGCTCCACTGAATTCTCCGTCTCTCTGGGAACATATTGCATCCGATTCTATCGCAGAGGGTCTTACATCGTACAGTATATATTATATCGTATGGCAAAAAACATGCACCTTAACTTAAAAGAGTATAGTCATAAAGGGTAAACGGGAGAGTGGGAAATGTGAAAGCGCAGTTTCTCTTCTCTGTATACGAATATGCTTGTTTCCTATGAACTATAAACTACTCTTGTCTACTCTAGCCTAGTGTGTATGAGTATCTATTCTATTCTATTCTATATTCTATGTGTATCATAAGTGTATTAGACACCCTGATAAAATATGGTAGTGAAAATGCATATTGTTGTAGTTTCCCCATCTCTTGAATTTATTCAATCTGCCGGCACTTTCTTCTTTCCCCTATACAAAATACATTACATTATACATTATACATTGCACACTATATACAACATAGATAAATAAAATTAATATCATACGTATACATTTGGATTCGTGGTGGTGGTTTTTTGAAAGAAAAAAGTACAGTGTGCACCAACAACTACCGCACTCCATTTTTTTCAAAAACGCGTTACTATCCATGAGCCATGAGCCATGAGCCATGAGCCATCAATCAAATACTTCTTTTCCTAACCTCCACAATCTACAATCAACAGTTTTGAACTTTTTGAAAATAAGGTATAGTTTTTTTAAAAGTAAAAACACTGGTTCTGTTTTTACTGGTCCTGGTGTTAATTCAAAAATTAAAAAGGGCTCTTAGTAAAAAAAAATGTAAAAGAAGTAAAAGTGTAATAAAATTTTCCTACATTTTCGTATTTTATATTCATGTTCATATTTTCCTTCAAGTTTTGTGTTGTACTCGAAATGTTAGGTGCTAGGTGCTAGGAGACCTGGAGAACATGAGGAGTGTATCTGTAAGGAGTAAGGAGGTTTGTGGGGTTTAGAGTTTAGGTTGTAGCTTAGGTTTCATCTAAAATGTAACATGTATTACGTATTCCGTATGGATTGTGGATTGTGGATGGACGAATATCGTGTGTTTGGAGAATTGGAGTATGTTGATGGTGATTGAGTTTGCGCAGAATGGCGCACTTTCTCCCCATTCTTGTTTGTCTCCCTATGTCATGTACTCATGTACTCATGTACTCATCTACGAATGTACGAATGTACGAATGTAGGAGGAATATGTATGTGTATTTGAGTGCTTGTAAGCATGTAAGTATGATTTTCATGTGTATTATGTATTGTGTACTGTGTACTTTTATGGTATAACGACGGTGGATTGAGGAGAAAAAGAAAAAGAGGCAGGCAGAAAGTGAGAGTAAGCAACAGCAGCGGGCTCATGTACAATGTACACTGTATAATGTACAGCAGAAGTGCAGATATAGTGGTAGTGGTGATAGTATTAGTAGAGGAAAAATCCCAAGTAGAAATGGGAACCTCAATGGAGGTAATCATCTTTTCCCTTTAAACTCTCTCCTCTCTCCTCTTTTCTCCTCTTTTCAAAGCACAATGCCAGTAAGAGTACACATTACACAAGTACAGTGTACACTGTACAGTGTAAAGCGTATGATATAGAGGAAAAAGTATAGACGGAGGGGAACCAGTAAGAATGAAAGTGTGGATGCGGATAGACGTTATATGTATTATATTATATCCACAAGCTGTTATGTTATGCATCCATGTAGAATGTAGAATCTAGAATGGAGAATGGAGAATGGAGAATGGAAAATGAACGAAACCAATTGAAGGAAATTGTACATTGTACACTGTACACTGTACATCCTCCCTCTTTTTCTCACTGGCTTTGGCTTTCTCCTCTCTCCAACTCTACTCAACTCAACTCAATCCAACTGAGCTCGACTCAACTGGAGTGAACAGAGTTCGACTTGAATCAACTCCAGACTCCAGACTCCTAGACTTGAGACTTCACACACTACTCCATATGTCATCTGTCTCTGTGTCTGCCTTCTCTGTTCTAAAAAAACAGTAGAAAAAAATGGATAATGGAAATGTGGATGCTAGTCAATTCTCTTGCATCTTGACTCTTGACTCTTGAATGGACAATGTCTAAAACTATAACCAAAAGCTACACGTACATGTAGATTTTTAATTCAAATATTAGAACAAGTAGAATTCTAATCAGTAGAATGTGCAGATGAGTCTACATCTATCTATCTGTATTTGAGGAAATATGGTACGAGTAAAGAGTAAATGTATATTTTGTATTGTAAAAGCTCATGAGAAATATTATGCATGTGTTACGTGTTACGTTGGTCAACGGACAAAGAAGAATGAAGAATGAAGAATGGGAAATAGAAACAGTAGCTATAAAATTGTGTGCCAGTCCCATTTTTCCCCATATTGTATTCTATTCCATTGTATTGTATTGGCACACTCTATTAAAATATTCATGTGAAGCATTTTACTTTGATTCTGTTCTCTGTATTCTGTATTCTGGAGAAACTTGGCCAGAATTCAGAACATTCTTACCGATGGGAATATAGAGTATGGAATATGCATATGATATACACAATATACAATACATAATACACAGGCCACAGGATATAACCAATAGCCAACGCTTAGTGTAAAGTGTGCTTTGTACATTGTACACGATGTACACAGTACATTTGAGCAAGTTGAGACTGCTGGAGAAAATATGGAGAAAACTGAAAGGCCAGACCAGTCTCATTTCCTGCACTAAGTTTAAGTTTAAGGTCTACAGTCTACAGTCTACAGTCTATTCTGAATTCTAGAAGGGGAAAGCTCAAGACCAGAAATAAGACTAAAACTCTTACAGCTCAAAACAATGTTCAGTGTTCAATGCTCAATGTTAAGAACTCCATCTCCACTGACATTCGCCATTCGCCATTCTCCATTCTCCCGTCACCAGTCTTTTTCTTTTCTCCCTTTTATTCACTTTCTCTGTCGACTGTCGACTGTCAATGTGGATGGTGGATAGTGGATAGCCTGAATATGTAAGCATTGCAAAAAGAAGGGAAAACAGAGAACAGAGAACAGAGAACAAAGAACAGAAGAGTCAAGACGAGATGGATTTTCCCTCTTTTTTGTCCCATTTTTTTTACTCTTGGCTGACTTTCTTTATTTTCTTCTCATTTTCACTCTTGTAGTCTCAGGACTCAAAACTCAATGCTCAATGCTCAGTGCTCAAGACTTTAGACTTTAGACTCAGGTAACTTCTTTACACTCTTTCTTCTTTTCTTATTTGTGCTCACTTCTCACTCCGTCTTGTACTTCTTGTCCTTTCTTTCCTTGACTTGTGTATTGTGTATTGTGTGCGTCTTTATAGGGGATTCGTGATCTCTCTGTTTTTTTTCACTTTTGAAATGGGAAATGGGAAAAGCGAGCTTTCAAAATTTCTTTTGGTGGATTTTGGACAAAACATGGTTGAGTGTTGATGTGGAGTGCAAAGATCCGGATACAGAGTTGAGAATTGGAAATTGGAAATTGGACATGTGACTTTCTCTGACCTCCTCATTCTTTCTTGTTCCTCTTTCCTTTATTACAAAAGTAATCTTGCCTCGCCAGGTATTTCCTCTTTTAGGTTTATAGCTATTTTCTCAAAGAATAGTACACAAAGAAAGTTGAAAGAATCAGGAAAGAATGGTAATGTTAATAATGATAATGCAGATTATTGTTCAATTCTTGTACTGTTTGTATTTGGTAGTTGATACATTATATTATAGGCTGTTTATTCTTCTGCTGGCTGCTGGTTGTTGGATAATTTGCAATGGAATTAGTATTCAATACAAGTACAGAGGATTCTTATGGATTTTCTTGAGCTTTCTGACTCCTGCAACAACATCGCATCGGTATTAGTATTGGTATCGGTATCGGTATCAGGATCGGGATTAAACTGGGTCGATCAACTAATATGAAGAAAGTTGGGTGTTGGGTGAGTCGATTAAATTCTTAGTGAGAAAAGGGAATGGTCTGTTCAATGTTCAATGCTCACGTCTATATTCTATATACAGATATTATGATATCTATACAAAATACAAAATACACATGTGTGGACTTTTGGAGTAAATGGAGTTATCCAGGATTTCCAAGGCCATAAATTATTGTTAAGCATTAGGGGGAAACTATCAAGTCGTAGATATTTTTGTGAGGTGTAGAGTGTAGAGTGTAGAAAGTAGTGTAGAGAAATGAAGAGAAAGACAGAAAGAGAGAAGGAGAAAGAAAGAGGGTTCACAATATGACGCAAAGTTTTTCCACTGTAAAGGATTCATATGGCTTGTTTTATTTTTATTTCCAGTTTCCACTCCAATTCAACATTCAACTGCGGACATTATACACCATTCTCAATTCTCAACTCTCATTCCTATAGATTCAAAGATGATCAAATTCCTGTTCCATTTTCTACACACGTATATCGCCCTGCATAAAAGATAAAAGATAAAAGTGTACACCACATAGCCGTATATTTAGCAGAGGTATTTATTTTACTTGTATACTTTATATTTTACAGTCAAGTCGACTTATCTAGATTCTAGATTCTGGATTCTGCATTCTGGATTCTAGAATCTAGATTCCAGATGAAGCGGCTGTTGGATATCTAAAAATAATGTTATTTCACACCATCACCACATCTCTTATCCTTCTTTTTATTTCTCTCAAACGTGTTGTTGTCCTAATAAAATCATGTGGTGTACTGCGTCCTGGATCTATGTAAAAGTGTACAAGAAGAAATGGAACTGGAACTGGAGCTGGAACTCCAAGTGCACCGTATACCTCTACATTTTGTATATTACACATTCACAAGGACAGTGTTGTGGTTTCATTTTATTTTATCTTGCTCCCCATTCATTCCCATCACTTCAGACTTCAGGTCCACATCAAACACCGAGTTCCATGTTGCCGTAGCAGTTTTTCTGCTTCCTTCTCTTTCTCTTTCTATCTCCATTCTACATGTGCATTTGATGATATTCCATATTAAAATTGATTCTCATGTCATGTCCCTTCCCTTTCCTTTCACGATACGTTATCCATTATCCATTGTACCTTGTACATGTGTACTTTGATATACCTATTTGATATACAGTTGATCTGTGAATAGTGAATAGTGAAAATCCTTGTATATTATATATTATATTACTTGATGTATGTATTTGATATTGATATTTGATTCTTGGTATTTTTTATTATTATTTCTGTTTTACTTTCCCCTCGAGTTTTTTCTAGATTCTAGAGAATCTGAATTTCCGGAACTAGAACCGCGGAGCAGAATAATGTCAATAATATTTATTTATTTATTTATTAAGACAGGTTTGGTGCCCGATACTTGATTTATGGTTATTGATTAGGACTAGTGAAAGAGGAAATGAAGAATAAGATGAGGAATCCAGTTGTACATTTTATATCCAAAAATGTATCGTATGTATTTACATGGTAAATTATTTATTATTCATTTATCATCCATTAAAAATGTAAACTCGAAACTCGAGAGAGATAAGAAATCTTATATCTTTTTTTAAAACTATTTCACCATCAAAAATCCAAAAAGCAAAATCTAAAATGCAAAAGTGTCCATTTTCTGGAATATAATCACAAATCAAAATTCAACATTAATCATTATGCTAATAAGCCCCAGTTTTTATGTCCATTTCTTCCTTTCTCCTGAGTTCTATAATCTTTTCATCTCTACATTATAATATTGAGTGTTTACATTAAAAAGGTTCTATCCGTATTTCTGTTTCTATTTTCTATGCTTTTTGAAAAAAATACTCCTGAATTTTGTACCTGCGTGTTTTGCTTAGAATTACATGAGTTGTCTCTATAAATTGGAAATGCAGTAAAATGTTGATCCATATTCCATATACATGAATTATGGATCTGAATATATTCCACAGGCTCATTAATACAGCATTAATAACCAAAGAGTCAAAGAGCTTTTGCTTCTTATGTGTACTGCCGATGATTAGGACGGTGATGGAAATTATGCTCCTGCGGCTACTTTCCACTGCTGCTGATGATGATGAAGGATGAAGTTGGTAATTGCAATCAATTATGCATCACGTTGAAATCTCAGATCTCAGTAGACCTCTGAGAGGAAACTGGAAGCTGAGAATGTACAATATACACTAGAGTGTCTTCTAGAGAAACAGGGCCAAAAAGGAAAGGAAAAGAAACGGAAATGGAGAGTAAAAAGGTGAAGTGAGAGGAAATGGAAAATCCAAGTCTTCTTCTTCTTCTTTCTTTTCTTCTTCAACTAATCTTAACGTAGCTATAACTATTGCTATCTACAATCCATTTGTATGTACAAGTAACTTTTCTGTACCTTTATTCGTGTGGGAAGTGGGAAGGAAACCTTTCCTTTGAACCTTGACATACAATGTACAACGTACAATGTAAATTGTACATATCTATTTTCTATTTTCTATTGCCTTGTGTAATATTGTGCTGTGTTGTACCGTATTATATTTCACGTCCACAAATTACTTACAAAGAATCTCTTCCCACAGCAATTTTCAATGTTCAATCTATAATAATAATAATAATAATAATAGATAAAAGATAAGATACCACATTGTACCTGTACGTTTCCTTATCATTATGCTCTGTCAGTTCCCAGTCAACACTCAGCAGTCAGCATATGTACACATTGTCTTATTATTTCAAGAATCAGGAATCAGGAACGTCCTCCATCTGCCAATTTCGTCATTCTTCATTGTTTAAAATAGAAATTGCGCATATTGTACAATAGTTTAAAAAATAAAAAAGATGAAATGGAAGTGGAGTAAAGAAGAAAAATCAAGCCAATTTCCTTCCCTTTATATAAATAATAATAATTGTACTTAGTGAAAGATGTACAAAGTATAATGTAATACGAAACCAAGAGTATTAACTCCTGAGTATCTAAAAGCTCAAGCTTTTTTCTACAAGAAAAGTGAATGAAAGGACTGAGGTGTTTTTTTTATAAAGATTCACTTGTTGAAATTTGTCTTGGTGTAAACAATAAACATAAGCCAAGCGAACCCGAGAACCGAGAACGAAACCACACATGAGCGGTATTAACTTTCATATAAACAATATTTTTATCCTTGAAAAAGTAAATGTTTTGATGAGTAAGATGATGAACGTTGAACGTAATTGAAGCAAACCATAGAATGATCCGGAACATTCTAAAAGTCCTCGTTCCATCTGCAACAATTGTCAATGCAACTGGAAATTTCTCGAAATTACAAAATTAAAACAAGTCCGACCAAAACAAACCAAAATACAGAAATTTTGCCACATTTTTTCTCCAGCAGTCTTCACCTTTCTAATGTATCTAAATGTTTCTACTCTCTTAACTTTATTTTTTTTGTTTTACTCTTGTTATTTTTTAAATGGACAGACATCCAGAACCAACAGTTTTTATTTTAGACTTACAATTAAATAAAGAATAAAGGAGAGTTTTAAATTTGTACCAGACCAGAAAATGCAGATATAAAACTGGAGAGTATTAAAAATAATTCAAGAGCCAAAAGCTCTTGATCGTAAGTTGTACTGAAATAATTTGTGAAAGGAGTAAATAGTAAATAGTAAATACCAATATCAAAAATGATGGTGTACAATGTACATGTTGTGTTTTCTATTCGAGGAAAGGAAAAGTCTAGTATAAGTAGTTCAAGTAATTCAAAGATACTCCAACTAGAGAAAATTACAGCTTCCGCTGTAAGTTTGAGAGGAGAGACTATAATTATTGTAGTGGAGTGACTCTTTTTCTCTTATCCCAACATTCTACATATAACACGTAATATATGTACAAATCTAAAAATGTAGAAATATAGAAATCTGGATACTTTCTCCACTTTTTCCCTTTCATTCTCGCATGTACATTATTTTCAATGTACAAGATACGTGAAAAGTAGAATAGGAGGAAAAGTTGCTCTTCTTTTGTCCAGAATCCAAAATCCAGAACCCAGGATTTTCCAAGGGATTTCACTCACTCACTTGACTTGACTTGACTTGACTCGACTTGTCTAAAAAGCAGAGGAGAAGAGAGAGAAACTAATTGTACTAATTGTGCCGAGTTCATGTAGTTTCTATTATGGGGATGGGAGACTATAAATCTTGTTCTTTTAAAAAGAAATTTCCACTTTCTCTCTCTTTCTTTCTCTCTGTTTCCATCTCCTCTATAAATTAACTTGCCAATGTGCTCATTGCTCACATATGTAAAATGTACAGATACATTTACATTTGCATTTATATTTACATTTTTGTAGCATGTTCCATCTACCTGATTTTTCATTGTCTTAAGTTGAAAGTTGAACGTTGAAAGTCGATCCATAGAAAATAGAAACAAAGATAAATAGATGGGTTCTTTCTTTCTTCTACTTATTCTCTTACAGCTTACAACTATTGAAACATATAATGTATAATGCATAATGTACATGGGCTATGTGCTGACCCTCGATTTTTCACAGTGTTTCAATCTGAAATTTAATTCAATGAAACTGAACACTGAACAGCTCACAAAAAGAAAAAGAAGAGAAAATGAAATACAGTGAGTAAACAACTAAAACAGTGACTGTAAACTGTAAACTATTGAGCGGAAAATCTGCTCACTCACTCACTCTCACGCTTTTTAGGAAGCGAAGCTGCCTATTGTAATCCTCGTGTCCGTCCGTCTGTCCGTCCGTCTGTGCACATTGGGGCAATGTGAGACTAAAAACCTGCGCCATCTAGTGAAAACACGTAGTCGCAGTAATTAGTCTCACTATGCATAGTGAACATAGGGCAATGTGAGACATGGCAGTATTTAGTCTCACTATGCATAGTGAACATGGGGCAATGTGAGACATGGCAGTATTTAGTCTCACTATGCATAGTGAACATGGGGCAATGTGAGACTTGGTGTAAGCAGTTTCGCTTCCGGAGCCTAAAGCATTTATGCTTTCAAGGAGATATAAAATCGTCACGAAGTGAGGATTTTTAACTTTATTACTCCTTTCTTTTCTTTTATTTCAAAATTGAAAACAGTGGAATACTTTTGCTTACTTTGCTAAATATTTGTAGAGTGTCTCTTCTTTTTGTTGTTTGTTGTTTATCCTCTGTTTCTTTTTCCTGTTTCTTTTCTTATCTTTTCAGCCTTTCCGTTTTCCAAGAATCAAGAACTGGATTTTGATTTGGTTTGGTTTCCTTTTCTTTCCTTTAGTTTGTCATGTCTTTAGAATCCAAAATCCAAAATCCGTGAGCGGCGAGTAAAGTTGAATCTCATTCAACACGCACGAAAATGAAATCGCCACTCTCCGCAATCCACAACTTTCTACAGCTTTTCATTTCTGTAGGTATACATTGTACATACAGGAAACACCACATTTCGCCGCCTTTCACTGTCCATTTAATTCCAAGCTTAAGCTTCTTACTCTGATATTGTATTTTATATACATGCATACGTACTACATCTGTATTCTGAATCCTGGATGCTGAATCAAATACATAAAGTATAAAGTATGCACACGAGATTCTGGTGCAAGTTCAAATCACACATCACAAAACACACAATTGAACTGGGCAGTGCTACTTTTTTCTCTCTTTTTCATCCACAAAATCACGCGACTCTCGACTCTTCACTCTAAAGGCATCAAACGAGCGGAACGAGACCCGCATAAACATGTTTTTTATTTACGTAATTTAGACTTATAACAGGAAATTGAACATTGAAAATGAACAAAAAAGACTGCAAACCACAAACCGATGTGGTGATGAAAACAAGTCATGGCAACGGCGTTTTATTTAAATTGCAAATCGCACATGTTTTTGTCAGTGGTCAGTTTCCAGCTTTTTTTTTGAAGTTTAATAATTAATAATTATTCAAGTTTGCTTTTAATTACAAAATTTTAATAGTCATTGATTTCAATTTTTAATCTTTGAAGTTTCCGGTTTTGGAATCCTTTGTTATTTTTTTATTTTGTAATTTGCAATTGCATTGAATTTGGATTCAAGTTTGAGTTTTAGAAATCAGACCTCAAGCAAATGTTAGTTTTTCTTTGATATTTTAGATTTTAGAAGAGAAATAAAAAGTAAAAAAAAAAGGTAAAAGGGGCTGTGGTAAAAATGGTAAGTTTGACAATCGTAACGGTCCAGCTTCCAGATTCCAGATCATTTCACGGGGAATAAATCCAGAATCTAGAATCCAGAAATGAGAGTGAGTGAGTGAATGACGGGTGTAGGATGTAGGATGTGGATTGGATTGGTCTGGATTCTGGATTGGATTGAAATGGATCTAATACGGCTTCTTATTGTCCTTTCAATCAAAAACAAAGCTTCTCAGATCGTACTCAATCCATTTATGTAACCTACCCAGTCTATTTTTTAGTCTTATTCCATCCGATTCCATTGAATTCAATCGATTACACACTACACACTATACACTCACTTGCCAGTTGCCAGTTGCAACTAGTATACATTATACGCACCACGCAAAAGAAAAGAACAGAACAAGAGAGGATAAAGTACCTTTGTACAATACCTTTGTATAAAGTAGTACAGTTTGCCAAGAAGGAGATTGCACTTCCATTTGCTGGATGAGAAAATAATACAACTAAATTCTCTTATTCCTCCTTTCTCATCCTGAGATTTTCCCTTTTCTTCTCTTTGTTCCACAGTATTAAATGAAAATGTGAGCATCTTACGCCTTACATTGGCCATCGGATATCGTATCCGATATCCGATGGCCCTTTATTTTATGGCTTTTCTACTGTTCGTAAGTCCGTATCGAAATTAGTGCAGGATATCTATGCATTTGGACTTGAGACTTGAAAAAGTATCGAGCATCGAGTGTCCAGTATCCAGGATAGTAAATCTGCAAGAAGTTCGTGGTCAATTTCAATTTCAAATTCAAAATCAAACTCAGTCTTTTCCACATTTTTATTCATGTCCATTTCCATCCCTCTTCAACTCGTGCGCTACTCTTTACTCTTTAGTGAAATAAAAGAAGAATAAAACGCTGATATCTTATTTCCATTCTAAAGCCTGAAGTTGAGAGCATATTTCAGATCATGTGCATAATAACTACGCCGCCAAAAAACCAAAAGGAATCAAGAATCAAGACAGACGTCAGTTTTTCAACAAGGAAAGAAACAGAAGACCTCATTATGATTTATCTTCATTTAGACATGCATATTTTATAAAGTGCGCAAGAAAATTTGATATAGAGATAATATCCCTATTCTTTGTGTTTTATATTATGTGTACATTGTACATTGTACATTTTGTGCATGCATAAAAAATTCAAACTTGTCTACAGGCAAACGTATTATGTATTATGTATTATGTATTATGTATCTTTCATCTTTCATCTTCCAAAACCCAAAACCAAAAGCTTGTGATGTACAAAACGGTTTGGTTTTAGCAAGATACACTTCATCATCATCATCATCATGAACATTATCATTAAGCCTTGTTCTTTCCCCATACTCCATTTCGAAGGGAAAGATGAAATGAAGACGAAGATAAAAGATATTAGACGTCAGTCCTCAGTGCAGTGTGTCTGCAGTCTGTATTCATATTTTGTATGTTGTACCATATACCCTTGCTTCACTTTGTACTTGATAATACTTTATTCTCCCGTGCTCTTGTATTGCATCGTACTTTGCAAGACATTCTCCGAGAAATGAGTCTTTTGTATATGAAATGAGTATCGAGTTTCAAATTTCATCTTTAATCTTTAATGAGAAAATACAGATACTCCTTCGCATGTGTTTTGATATTTGATATTTGATATAGATTCTAGACTCTAGATCATAGATGCATTTTCCTCTGCTTTACCGCTCTCACTATGAGTTTTGAGTATATTCTACATAGTATTTTAAATTAAATATGAACAGTGCACTGTATATCGTGTATCATATACAGCAAAAAGATGTCAGGTACTTTTTACTTATTACTATCTATACACATACATTTTATCGTCATTGTAATTTTTGTGAGCATGTCCTTGTCGTTGTTTCCTAGTAGACTAAAAATTGTCATTACATCTGTATCTTTGTCTTCGTCTCCGTCTCCATCTTTATTCTTCATCAGGATACAAAATCCCATCCAGTCCTCCTTCTCATTTTAAGTATAATCCAAAATTCATAATTGTATCCATTATCCATTATTATTACTGATATTACAATATTATTAGTGTAAGGACGTTGACAATGTTCTATGTGCACAAGAAAAAGAAGGAGAGGAAGACTTGATCTAATTTAAGTATGTACAATGTACAACGTACAATGTGCAGTGTCTAGTACCCAGGGTGTTTGGATGAAAAGATAGAGAACAGGAGATGAGAGCGAAGCAATTAATTGGGAATTATCTTCCTGTACTTTCTTCTCATATTACACACACTACAATGTATGAATATAAATTGTCATCGCCGTCTTTGTCGTCATTCTTCATCTTCTGATTAACAGGAACATGAACATGAACATGAAAAAGATGTTCTCGATCATTCTCGTAGTTTCTATTCTGTACTATAAAACATGAAATACAAAGGTTCTGGAGCTGGTTTTGTTTTTGGTTTGGCTGGGATTTTGATGTGTGTTGAATTGGTCATGAAAGCGGGGAAATTATACTCTTAAAACTTTATATGAGTGATCGGGAGTAGGAAGAAAATATTGATTAGAAGATTGGAGACGTGAATTAGTAGGAGCTGTAGAATGGAGAATCTAGGCTGTTGGAGGTTGGACGTAAGAGGACAATTAAATTGAATGTACAAATAAATAAATGACAACAACCAGCTGCCTGCATCCACATGCATTCATCGTAAATATTTAATTAATAGTGTAGTGTTACAAAGGTTCAACAGTACATTGTTCAGCGTACAGTGTATAAACAGCTGTCAACAACAAATATAATCTACGTCTATTATCTATTATTATGCATTACCCCGGAGTGCATTGTGCATCGTATGTTGTACATTGTACATTCACAAAACAGGACATTGGACACCGGACACCTAATCTTACTACCCTCCAACTATAGTTTTGTCTCTGCTTAAATTACATTATGTATTATGTATCCTCTTGACTCTTGACAACATAACCGACAAGTAAATTCAATACATATATAGAACATGACAAAAAACACAGAAAGCTGGAAGAGAGACAAAAGCTGGATCTTTATTTTACATGATGAAAATTTCAGTCCTTTAGACTTGAGATTTGAGATTTGAGACTCAATCCATCCGTCATTATTTTTTATAGTTAGAGAAATCTTCAGCTTCTTAAGATCTGTATAATGATACATAGTCTATTTATTTTTTGGCCGTCTTTTGCTAGCAAATACAACACAATATTATGCAATGCAATCTTTCCCCAAGTTATTTAGCAGTGAAAGCTACTATATGGTTTACTATTTACTATGTATGTAGTTGTGTACCATTCAGATTTATAGATATAAGTAAATTATCGTGTATCGTATATAGTCGTAAATGCTTCACTCCCTTCACAATCAGATTCAGATTCGGGTTCAGATGGAAACTAAAGAGAAGAAAGAAAGTGCTCTCCATTTCCCATTTTGCCTCGCTCTCTCTCTCTCTCTTTCTGTCTCTTTCGTTTTCATTTTCATTTTCAAGTAAATGCACAATGTACAATACTCTAAAATCTCTACGGCATGGCTTCATGTGGCTCTGCTGCTGCTACTGTCATTTATGTGGGAGTAAATAAATTTTAGATTGTACACTGTACGCTGTACATTGTGTGTGTGTGTGTTGTGTATTGTAGTTACGTGAACCATTATGAATGGACGAGTGAAAAACTTTTCCATCTATAGTAAATATCTACGCCTCCTTCATGTATTCTGTACTCTGTATTTATCATTCCACACAAATATTGGTAGGCATTCACTGGAATGAAAGTATTTAAAAGTCCATGTAAATCGATTGGGAAACATTCCTTTTTTTAATCCAGGTTTTTCAACTTTTCAAAGTACAGATCCGAAATTAAAATTTAAAATTTGGTGTATAATATAGAATCTATATAGATAGATTTCAAAATTGCTTTAATTATTACAGATTATATAAAGGTTAATTCTTTTCTCGGTATAAATACAATCTGAATATTCAGGGTTTCCCTTTGCTCATAAGATTTTTATTAAGTAATCAACAACTATATTTAAGGAAAGTTTTAAAGTTGGCGAGATTTTATTGTGTGTCTATTATTAATTAGCAAAATAAATTAAATACTAATAGTCTCTACGATGTACAATGTACAATGTACAGCAAACTGGAAACAGCCGTAGCCAAGTAAAATGTAAACGATAAACGATAGTGTCAAGTCGAGGATGAAAATAGTTGATTTTCGAAAATCCCCTTCTGATCACATGCACAATGTGTACTTTTACTTGTAAATTATAGGTACCGGCAAATCTATCTATTTGAGATTCGAGTTCGCTTTGGAGCTTGAAGTTTTGATTGGAACATGAACATGGAACATGCTGCATTAATGTACTCTCTGCTTTCTTTCTTCTTTCTTCTTTCTCTGATACATTTGTTTTATCTATAGGTTATGAAAATATGCACAAGGCTCAAAACTCCAGATTCAGACTCAAAGCTTAAAGTAAAATATACGCTTGTAACGGTGGGTGAAAGGATGGAGAATGGAGACATGTTGCCAAGTTGTTGCCTTTTGTGCCTTTGACTTTACACTACTGTCTGTTCCAGGTTCCAGCAGTCCAGCACAGTGTAAAAGGAAATAATGTTTCTCCAGACTCCAGTCTCCACACTCTCACAAGCGGTTCCCTTCAAAAACAAGGAGAAAATCCCAAAGTAAAAGGGGATTCTTTGAATCAAGAATCTAGAGTCTAGAATCTAGTCTCAATTATTTTACAAGTGTTTAGAATTCCCACAATTTTTATGCTTGTACTTTCAGTTTAGGTAACCACTAGTTTTAGTAGTGATAAGTAATACTGATAGTGGATTTAATATAGTGGGGAAAAAAGGGAACGTGGAGAATGGAGACGATATTCGGGCCGGCAAAAAAAATCCCATCGTCAATAGAAGAGCTCAAAAATTTATACGACTATGCTTGGAGTCACGCGGGTTAGTAATTAGTAATTCTCATGATTTTGACCACTATTTATCTATTATCTATCAGTCATCATAAGTCAAAAGTAGAATTTGAATTCAATGATTTATGTATTTGTTTTTTTTTGTGTGCAGATCCTCGAGTTGATGAGTGGCTCTTGATGAGCTCTCCCTTCCCCGTGCTGTCAATAATCGTCGTGTATTTAATTATAGTCCTATTTTGTAAAAGATGGGTCATGAAGGCATTATATAGCATAACTTTTGTGCAATATTTACATCATTATAACATGGCCCTTCTCACCATCAACGGGATTATGGGGAGTTTACTTCTATGGCACATTTATCACGCCGGCTACAACTGGCGATGTCAACCTGTGAGCACGGAGACGAATGATGATGAAATGAGCATCGCTAGACTCATTTGGTTCTTCTTCCTGTCAAAAATCATTGAACTGTTTGATTCCATCTGGCTCATTTTGAAGAAGAAGGGGAAACCACTCACCTTTCTTCAGGTCTATCATCACTCCACCATTGTCTTTGC
>JABASP010000572.1:0-47757 GCA_019776565.1 Sminthurinus signatus
ACATTGTGAACTTTGTCCCCATTGTTTCTGATCTCCGCATGCTAGCTGATGTAGATAGAGATTGTCACATTAAGTGTTTACAAACAAGTACGATGTAGAATGTAGAGTCAGTTTGTCTGATGGGAAATGTTTTCATATAGTTTTTGTATGAAATCTCACAAGTTTTATGCATCGGATATGCTATAGAAAACACAAAAGTGGCCTAAACAAAGGCAAGGAAGTTTTGAAGTTTGGAGAAAATATTGGTAGCAATAAAATATTGTGTACACAATACTAATATAATTATCTGGAAGAGAACAAACTGATAGTTACTTTGACATTACTTTTGCAAATGTTATGCATGCATGCATGTAATATTATAGAATCTACTGAGGATTCCACGTTCCATATAGGTGCATTTATGTGTACATTTGCAAGTCACTTGTATGTATAATGATGGCATTATTTTGTTCATAACGTGTATCATCATTATTATTATTATTATTATTATGTTGGGTGTTTTATGTCTTGTAGACAAGTTCAAGTATTTATGGTATTTGATATTTGTTGTATGTTTTCCCGAATGACTCACTTACTAACTCACCCTGTATTACGCTTTTTGTAGCACTTCCTCCTCTCACGTTTTGTAGTGAATCAAGTACAGAGTAGCCTATGATCTAACGGTGAATACGGTACAGTGTGTATTATGATGGGAAAAAAGGAAATCACAACAATAATAAAAGGATATAATAATAGTGTTGTTACATGACGTAGTCATTTGTCATAGACTTGAAGTGGAATAGGTGGAAAAATATAGGAATTTACCTTGTCCAATTTGGCATTATGGTCTCCTTTGGACAGTTTTAACTGTTCCCTGTTCACTGTAATGCACAACTTGCTATTATTATCATAGGTGTAGTATCTAGTATCTAGTATATATGAGTGAGCATAAAAAAGTTTCTTGAGAAATTAACATTGAATTTTCTCTAAACATGAATTTTTGTTCTCCTTTCTGTATTCTCGCGTTCTGTTCATTATTCATTGATGGACAATTGACATAGAAAATTTTACAAAGTGTATTATGTATTATGTATGTTACATTATATATGGTAGATTTACTAGACACATTTGTCTGTAATGTCTGATGAACTTGAATTTTATGGATAAAAAGTTGGTAATTCTTTCTTCCGGAAATGGAGAAGGGATTAAGGATTAGTAGAAAAATTTTGGTTTTTGGATATGGTGTCATTAAGCTCTTGACTTTATGTATTCAAGATTCAAGATTCAGATTCATTAATTTCATAAACCAAACCAAACCATATAGTCCTTATTTGGAATGGTATTAGTATTGTTATATTGAAGCTTTTAATTGGCCCACTTGAAAAGAATGAATGAAAGGTGAGGAGATTAAGCCATTGATATTATTGTGTGAGTCCATATATCCATTCAATATCCATAGATGTACATAGTTGTTTTTTTCTGCAGACAATGGAACTTTATATTAGACATTTCTAAAAAAATTAATGCATACAAATGGAATAAATGGACACGTGTTACATAACTTTTCACTCACTTCTCCACTCCATGTTATAGAAATTAAATTAAATGTCGTGAAATATATTCATCAGAGTAGGAAGACTTTTTTATTTTATTTTTTTGCATTATGTTATAACTTATTCTGAGTAAAGTGCGATAATAATAATAATAACAACAGTAGTTTTAGTATTTGACTTTTGTCGAAATAGAAACAATTCAAATACCCAGATTCATTGAGTATTCAAAAAAACCATATTGCTAACTTGTTATCTGCCATACTAATATGCTAAATAAATCCAATTAGCAAATACAAGATGCCAACATACGATACTCTGAAAAATTGAGGCTTTTGTCATGTAAGAAAGAAGGTAGACGAAAAAAACAGGAGAAGGAGAGACACAGAAGCTAGTATGTAGATTTAAGAAATGGTCTAATGACAAGTAAATGACTTTAATGTTAATGACCATTAGTACATTTGTATTCTGAAGGTGAAGTTGAGTATGCAAATACATTAATCTTGATTCAGAATCCAATTCTAAATAAAGGAAAAGCAAGTTTTTGAGATATTATTCATGTACTTAAAATATAGGCATAGGAAGAAATACCTTTTATACATTTCAAATGTTGCACGGTGAGGATTGAGGAGTCAACGGAATAATCCGCTGTGGTTTATTGTCTGTTTTTTTATATAATATATAGAAAATAGAAAACTGGTATCTGTTTAGGAATTTGTGATTTACATTAAAATTAATTCCATATTTTTTTTTAATCTTTGAAAGCCTACTGTTGGAAACAAACAGCATTGTATACATTGTATACATGATACATGAATCAGGAGATTTGATTCAGCATATGTCAAAAGTTGTAATCATGAGATGTTTATTTGTATTATAAATTTAATTTGATTTTTGAGAATCCATCACATGTGGCTTGGCTTGTTCTATTAAATCAAAACAGTCTTCAAGTTCTCCGAGCTCTTTCATTTGTGTAGGTTCATGACTGTCATGAATTTCAGCACTATACATAATCTCTATATTGTTTATTGACCTTTTGACTCCTTGCTATATAATTTATATAAATAATAATATAATTCAGAATCATTCATTATAAAAATGAATACAAAAAATAGTTTGAAAAAAATACATAATCAACATTCAAATCCTGTAAATAATGCGAATGTAGAACAAGTAGATTGTAGACTGTGGACTGTAGACGGACGAAGGAAAGAAAGAAAAAAAAAAGTTTCTGTACAAGATGAAGATTTACGGGGTCAGAGGAATAGTTGAAGTATTTAAGACGATGAAGAGAACAGGGACGTGTACAAGAAATCAGCTGGATATTACTTGGATACTGTAAATTGTGTGGCGTTCCAAAACGTCGTCGAGTTGTTAATATGTAGTAAATTAAACGTTGAGTTTTGCCCTAAGCACCTGTGTTGTTTGTATAGATATTTAGTAGTGTCCAGGTGTGCAAACGTATGCATTTATAATAATGTACAAAACGTTCTATAATAGGGAAAACCAAACGGCAAACGGCCAAGTTAGTATTCAACTACAGTACTCTTCATATTGTGTTGTATATTGTGTATACCGTATACAGTATATTATATACTCTATACTCTGTATCTTATGATGTGTACTAGAATAAATGTGGTTTCTCTAAATCTCTTGAGGAGTTTTTCGAGTAGACCGCGAAAGATTGTTGACATGTAACTTATTATGCAAAGTGGTAAATGGAGTGTTGTGTAGGCGGTGAGGTTTAGGTCGGTTGCAAAATCCGGATCAAATTGCTTGACTTTTCGAATAAAGTATGTGAATAAGTCGTTCGTATACTACCACTCTCCACTCTTCCTTAGTCATCCATAAACAGTAAGCAAGAAGAGAATAAGTAAAAGGTTCAACTTGTTTTCAAAATATATATTATTTCTCTTGCCCATGTTTTACATTATATATTTGTGTACGAGAGACAGAGAGAGAGACACAGAGAGAGAAGTCAACGGAGATGCTGAAGAAGGAAGACGACATGCAGTGGGGGATTTCATAATATAAAATTAATTTCAATTTTAATAAACATCAAATGTTATATGTGTAATACAAGATACATGACTCTTGTTGTTTATGCATAAATAAATCCATGCATAAATAATAAATAATACATATGAATGCAGGGCTAATCCGGCACACTATAGCTAAATAATGTCAAAGGTCACAAAAAGCCAAGAGAAAAAAAATTGTCAAATAAACTAATGGATTTTGAGGATGAAAATACAAACATAGAGTATAATATGGTTTTTTTATTCAGAATATAATATATAACATTTATAAATATTAAATATATATGATTGGAGATTGAATATACATTTTATTTTCAAATGTCTTTTATATTTATGAGCAAGAGTAAATTTTGAGATAGGGTTTTTATTTTCCCCATCTATTTCATTATTCAGTTTGGACAACACAAAACAGAAAACAGTATACACAAAAAAATACAAATGTACAGTTTCAGAGGAAAAAGTACAAGAATGGAATCGGGGTTCGATAAAATATAAAAAGAAGGAAAGATTATATTACATAGAGACTCCAAATCTTGGGAATCTTGATTCTTCTTGAATCATAAGTTCATAATACAGTCTGTGTGTGTGTTTGCTGTACGCCTTATAAGATCTAAGAAGGCATGATATACAGTATAAATGTATACATGCATATATTTCCAAGTAGAAGTTGATGGCGTCTGTGTAATGTTTGATACGAGGAAGAGTTTCTTTGGGATTTTTATGTAACGTGGATCCTAGATTGTAGGCTAAGGTAACTAATGACCAAGCAAGTAACAAATATCCATATAGATACATAGTGTACATTATGAATTGTACTTTTGTGGATTGGAATGAAACTCTACAGCATGATAATGATGATGATGATGAGATTGAACATGTTTATATGGAATGGTACAGATTGATGTGGGTAGAGAGTAGTGAGTGGTGAGATAATACAGGCATATAGAGAAAGACAGAAAAAAATATAGGTAGGATGAATACAAAGGAAGGGAATATATACGTTAGTTTTAGGTTTTTGCTTTATCTTACTCAAAAGATTCTGTACGCTGTACGTTGAAAACAATAGGAACATTGCCATTGCCACTGGCAGTTATTTGCCAGTTGGATCTCTCGCTTGCAGTTCTTGCTCATCTTGAATGAGTCCTGTTTTCAGACTTCTACCAGTACTTCTTCTTCTTCAAAAGTGTTTTTTCGTTAGTTCAGACGGTGCTGGTGGTAGCATGTCTTTTCCATCTACCTTTTTTTATGCAAGTGTAAAAGAAGGAGAAGGAGGAAAAAGTCCAACTTGTAGGAAAAAGTCCCGTTTTATTTGCATGCTGATATCTCCATGTCTGTATACTGTATACGTAGATGTGAATAATATGTGTAAAACTTGTATAGTGGAGGGGAAAACGTATAACCACTATGTGTTGTACATTTATGTATCTGTCTATCTTCCTTAAACACTATATACAGTTTATAACATTACATTTTGACATAGAGAGTTGTATAGCAAATATAATAATATATATGTAATGCCATGGGACATGAGAGTCATACACAAGTTTGAGCTTGACCTACAGTTTCGCTTCATTGCATTTGCACTGTCCCTATTAATTTTAGTTGCAAGTCTCGTAATTGGTTTGCATACATACGCACATCCAAGTGATTGCGATCCACAGAAGAATCTCTTCACTGTTTTATAAAACAAAAAGTATATAAAAGATTTTCTTACTGTTTATTATGTCCTATATTTGTTTTTCACCATGTCACAAAAGCTATTAAATGATGTGAAAACTTTACTGTCACTGAATAAATTTTCATTGTACGTTTTGGAAAATATATATTTTATGCCAATACCAATTGAAATCTATGTTATGTAAATACTGAATAAGAACACTCTTAACCAAGTAGATGGTTATTTTATTTTTTTGTGTGTAGAGTCGGTATCTTTTGAAGTAAAAGTTAAATATTGAATTTGCTTTCAAACATGTGAAGTATTTTGACTTCAACTATAGAATATCTTAATACAGTTGAAATCTGATAATAAATAAAAGTTGAATTTTGAACTTTTAGCAGTGGTGACTGTAATGGGATTTTTTTTAAAATGTGTTAGAAACCACGGAAATGAAAATAGATATTGCTCTGATGTACTATCTGATATGTGATATGTCATGCATCCTATTTGAAGAAATGCTAACTTTTGTATTATGCATTTTGTATAAATAATGCACTATTCACGTTATTTTTTCACTCGTCTTAATATTTTTTTGCTGCAGATGCTGTTGTTGTTGTTTAACTTCTTGATAGTTTTTGATGACACCAAAAAATCACATAAAATTTACGAGAAATTTGTGTATTATGCATTATGTGTGTTAGACTAAAGTATTTTTGCAGTATTATTATACTTTTCATTAGTTGTATAACTTTGACTAAATTTCCGTTTACTAGCTCTGAATACTTTTAATCATACATATTTATATATAAAGAGCAAATAAATATTGAAATGAATATAAATGTGAACATAAAAAATGACATAAATAAAGCATAAAAATTTGTGTATGTATTTATTTACATAATAAAGTTTATAGCTGAAAAGTTTCTTCAAAGTGCAGATGCCAGCATTTTCCCTAGATCACAAGTGTTCTCTCATATTTTCCCAAAGAGAAAATATTACAATTTTTTATGTGGAACTAGAGGGTAGAGAAATTTGGAAAAAAAAGATGATGGTAAAGAGGAAAAGCATTTTCTAGCTGAGATTAAATCTGCATGTTTTTTTTTCTCTTGGAGTACTTGGATGTGTCAACCATGGTACATACTACATACGGTATTACATACATATGTATAGTAGAAGAATCAGAGAGATGATATTTACCAAGTTTTTATTTTTCAATGAGTATGACTGATATCATGCCACTTTATTTTTCTTCCCTTCTTCAACTTCCATTTCCTCTCAAGAATATACACGAGTATGAAAACGATTCCGTTTTTTTTAAATGCAATTTATATTCCGTATGCATTTATTAATGTATAAAAGCAAAGTTCTGTACTTAATACTTGATACTTTTGCATTGCTGACTTGCCTCTCTACCTCTGTATCTCTTTCTCTTTGTATACTTGACTAGGATACAACTCGAAAACACTCTGTGATAGCCACAGAGTGTTTTTTTAGTTGAAGTAAATGAGGTTATGATGATGATGATCGTGATGATCATAATAGTAAATACATATTAAAAAGTCTCCAATGTTAAAAGTAATGGAAGTAAAGATGAATGATATGCACAGTATCATCCGTCTTGTATAAGTAATAAGTAAGTATGGTATGCGTACACAACTGAAATGTTTACTACAGTAGCAAATAATGTAGTTATATATGCAGGCATGTTGAGAATTCTGTCAAATGAATGATGAAATGATGAGTTTAGTATACACAGTAGTGTATATTTTTTGTAGCTCTCTTGAATACTGTTGTACATCTTTGTCGAAGTCAAACAGGATAATGTATAGAATAGCATAGTAGTAGTAGTAATAATAATAATATATGAAGTTTGGATTAACATGCATGTATGCAGAATGCAGATAAGACTGTTCATTCATTCATTCGTGTGCATAACATTATGTACACAGTGGTGCGCTACTTTTACTAGTTCCGATTAGAATAATGAACTCAAGGGAAAGTAATAGCGGAATCTTGTTTTGTAAGTATTTTCTGATTGTCTAATAATAATTGATATTAATAGAAAACAAGTGCAAGTGTTTATTTATTCATTTATTTGTTTGTGTGCCTAAAATAATACTTGATTCTCTTGTTACTTACCAGAAAGTTGACATGTTGCACATTTTGGTACATTTTAGATGAATAATTCATAATTCCTGATAAACAACAAGGGTTTTGTTTTATTGATCATGGAAAAAGAAAAAAGCTATAACAAAGTATTTCCACGCCTTCATTTTTACTCCTTTATTATGTACTGGATATGAGAAACATTCAGTGTCCAGAAAATAGAAAACAAGCATTGCTGATCATTTCAATGTGATGTTATGGAGGGAGAATGATATTAGAAAAAAGAAAGAAAAAGAGTCTTATAAATTATGTATTCGCTGTGCATTGTACATTGTACATGTTGGACAGTTTGGAAATTTGCATGAATGCATTCATATATCATCTATGCTCTATGCATCGCCCTTCCATGACTGTGTACTGTATGTATACAAAATGAGCGCTTCCTTGAAAGTCTAACGTGTAAATATATGCACATATATAGTTCTCGACATTACGCATGATTTGACTGTTAAAAGTAGTTTCATTTTGCTGGAGGCTCAACCTGAGTCTCCTTTTAAGTTTTGAAAAGGAAGTCAAAATAAAATGAAGAAGAAGACGAAGAAGAAACGGTGAAATCTTCGTCTCTCTTCATCATCGTAATCTTTTATTCAACAAAAGAAAAGCCAATGTGTAAATGTATTATAACTTAAGCTCATTTTTGAGCTCAAAGAGAATGAATAATTTTTTTTAGTTCTTGTACCAATACAAAATTTTTATTTACATTATATAAATGCATTGTACATTGTACATTATACGAATATAAATATGAAAACGTGAACTGTAAGTCAAAACATATAGCTCATTGGTTATAAGCCTGTTTCTTACTGCCAGAATTTATAGAGGAAAATTAAAATTAGAGAGATATTAGAGCGGATGTGGGTGTAGGTTGGAACAAGAACATGGATAAATGTGGTATACACATATTACATATATGTTGGTTCTATTGTACTATTAGAAAGCACGATACATAATGGATTTACATGAATGAAATGAACAAGATGTTTATATCAATCATTTGTAAATACAATCTTAAATAAGAGCAAGATAAGTGCAAATCAAGAAAGATGGATTCTCTAAAATCTAACCCTAAATCGTACTAAGCCAGTTTTCGTCATCAGTCCTGGTGCAGATGTAGAATATTAGTGAAAAAAAAGTATAATAATATTATTGCATGGTAGCATCTTGGTATTACATGTATTGTGGGATATAATATACAAAAAAGGACGGAGCATAAAACACATAATGTTGATGATGAAGATGGTGATGAGGGTTATGTTATGTTCTTATTGTGGTGGTTCATTTCCAGAGAGTGTGTACGTTTAGTTCAGGAAAATTAAACGGCAACGACCTCTTCTTGAGCTTCTTCTAGCTTAGCTGAGCTTGGTTTGGCTTGGTTTGGACTATCTTTTTCTCCTTTCGTCATTCCCATCCATCCTTTATCATCATCGTTGTTGTATTCATCTTCTTTATTTCTTGGTTTTTATTGTTCTTGTTCTTCGAATTTTCCATGCCTGACTCTACTATAACTTTGCTCTCAAGTCTGAAGCTTCGTAGCACAAACACGTACTCATTACATGTAGGAATAGAATATATAGCTATATATGATATGATGAGCTACCTTATTTCCCTCCCTCTCTTGTTCTTAGTTTCTTATTCCATCATCATTCCGTGGTTCCGCCATGTAACTTTATAATATAATCCAACTTGGAATTATTCATTTTCTCTCACCTTTCAACCAAAAGTTTTCAGACACACACTCAATGAAGGGTTCAAAAGGAAACTTTGATAAAGTTTTATGTATGATTAAAATTTATGTTTCAAAGTCTTGTAAACTTTTGGGACGAAAATGAATTCGTACAATAGTTTTATAAAATTGTTGGTCGGATATAGTCGGATTGAAAATTTTTGGACTTTGAAATTTACTTGTGTGTTGTCCTACAAACAATTTTTTTTATTGATGGAAAGGAAACCAGTTTTTATTACACAAGATATGAGACTGTATTTTATTCCTATTGAGTATTGAAGAATCTGGTACCGGTAAGGTGCAAATGGCAGAGAAAAACAATTGCAAATTTTTCCGCAATCTTTGACTTGGGTTTTGATTTTGGCTTTTGCTTTGACTTGAGAGGCATGTTGAAATCTAACTGTGATCTGTATAAGAAAGGAGTTTGTTGTGAAAAATTGAACTCGACCTTTGATTCTAATTCTAACAAAGTATGTCATCAAAGGATTTCAGAAACCAAGAATTGCATTTTGCTCTGGTAAAGTTATAAGGGTCCTTTTTGGCTCCTTGCGTAAGAAAAAAACATGACCAGAGGAAGGTTTAAAATTTCATGCTGCTGTACCGTGTTTTGATGTAAAATCCCATTCATAATAATTAATAACCCATGTGTAATACT
Organism: Sminthurinus signatus; assembly: GCA_019776565.1. Lineage (NCBI taxonomy): Eukaryota > Metazoa > Arthropoda > Collembola > Symphypleona > Katiannidae > Sminthurinus > Sminthurinus signatus. Next base: position 9,770 of record JABASP010000572.1, read on the forward strand.
TGTTATGTGAATATATGAAAAGAAATCAATTTTTTGATTTATTTTATTTGTCCGTATAGAGAATACGCGTAGAGAGAGAGAAAGAGGAATTGTTTGGAGGTGTACATGAAATATAAAAATTCACGTTTGTGAAGGGGGAAGAAAAGAAACGCCTTTTCTTAAGCTTACTAATGAGGTTGTAGTAGAAAAATTGCAATGATAATTTGCTATTGACGTGAAGCTTGACTTGAGCTTGAGAATATGTACAAACGTGTACTGTATAATATGCAATGTCTGTGTATTATGTATATGCAATATGATTTGTTCTGTTTGTTTATGATGTGTATATGTCCGAGTTATAGAGGACTCGAATAGTCGAATAGTTTGTAAAGTGCAAGATTTGTCCATATAAGTAAGGTCATAATATACACATGTATAATATAATATATAATGCATTAAACTTTAAACTTTGAGTGTTTTCAAATTTTAAAGCAAATACTGCACTAACGGACATCATCTAGCAAATACATGTACGTATATATAAACAATAGTTTTATGTTTGATGGCATATGTATAATGCACAAGATGGAAAACAAAGTCAAACAAGAGATGAAGTCCATGTATACTAAATACTAAAGCACTAATGTGTGCAGCAGCTTCCTTTAGCTCTCTCTTTCTTAGTTTCTTTTTGTATCATCTTCAAAACTCAAAACTCTAAGGACTAAAAAAAAGTAAAAAAAAAAAAAGTTGTACAGAGAAGATGACTGAAGAAGAGTCCATTTTATATTCAATATGCTTTCATGACAGAGTCTGAGGATACAGAGAGTTTATCTGCCTTTTTAAGTTTTCGCTCTGTCCTCTGTTCTCTGGTTTGTTATGCTGCATTTCCTTCTTTGATCATCCTTGTACTTTTTCTTGTGTCGTCCATCCACCCTTCTTTTGCATATGTAATATTTAGCTAGTTTTGATTTTATGTGCAGTACATACTCAATTCTCCATTCCAATTCATGTGAACAACATGTTGGATTTTATATTATGTATTATGTATAATATATAATTGAAGTTTTCAATCTATACAAGCATAATAATTTTGAATAAGCATAGAGGTGTATTTTATGAGTTTTACAATATATTGACATCAAGTTATTTCTCATGCCTTTTACATGTACTTTTGAAGGATTACTGAAGCAGCACAACATTTATCAAATTATTATATGTATTCACACACAAGAATATTTCTATGAATATTAAATTAAAAAAAGTTGTTGAAACGAGGAATAAAAGAGAATTTAATATCCCTGTAAATTATCTGTACGTCTTGAAAGTTGAATGAATGAATGAATGAAATGGTTGGATGGAGACTGGTTCTTTTGAAAATTTGAGACTTTGAAGGTTGGGGTTGGATCCTGGAACTGGGAGTTAATTACACTCTAAATAATACTTAAAAGTCAATTTGAACATCCTTGAAGAAGAGTGAAAATCATTTTGGTATTGTATCATGCCGTTTTATGATGACAAATGGATTCGGGATTTCTTTTATGCAGTGTTGTAAATATTCGTATTTTACAGTACTCAACATGATAACGTTATAAAATTGCAAAAAGTCAATTGAGTAAATAGTTTCTTTCAGTCAAATACAGGATTTTTGCTATAAATTTTATAACATGCGTTAGTGAATCTGTACACTGTACACCTTAAATCTCAATTCTCAATGTATAATGACTGATGAGTTTATGAATTTCCTATGATAGTTGTTAAATATTACAATGTTCTTTGTAGAGAATGATTCATAAGTAAAGTTGAGGATTTCCATTTTTCATGTAAAATGGAAGAATTGAAATTATAAGAGATAAATTGTTTGAAAAAACCGGACTCTAAATCATTTTTATTTGTACACGGATTGAGGATTGAGTCGTTTATGACCATATTCGCAAACTCTGACCTCCTGTAGATTTTTTTTCATGCTGGTGAAAAGTTGGGATATGAATCTTTAAGGTTTTCAAAATTTACAACTTGTATGTATTAAGCAAAAACCTATGCACCATTCAAATGTTTACGGTATTGTTTGTTGAATTGTATGTATTTTTTGTTTGTCTGCATGGATTTATTTTGTTCTTCCCTAAACTTTTAGTCAAGTGTGTCGTATATTGTAAAAATCTGTTGTAGAGTTATACAAACAAATGAGCTGTATTTGATCAAAAGTGTGTTTTTTATTTGGTATTAAAATGAAACAAACAACACACTTGGATAAACATTTCAACTGTCGATAGTATTTATTTTTGTGTTGATTTTTTTCTTTCAATCTGTTTTGTCTCACACTTACTCTTGGCCTTTCTGAGTATGCAAAAAGTATAACAAACATGCATAAAACGAATCATCAGTTGCATACGAAACGTAATGGTGTCAGATAGCTGAATTCACACTTGTATGAACTTGTACATAAAGGTGTAAGTGCATATTTTTTCCGTTTTGATAAAAAAACAACCATGGGAATTTAAAATGATTTACAAGAGTATTATTGTTATTCAGGTCAAATGCTTGAGAAAAAACCCTTAAATTCTGATTTTACTGATTAGTTAAATAGAACTGTAAAATGGAATAGTGACTGTGAAAATAGGAAGAGGAATAGAGTTTTTATATTAATCTTGAATCTTGATGTTTTATTGTTTCTTATAGGTAGATAAAAATAGTGGAATTGTTAGTTTTGTGGCTCGTAAATTGTAAATACGACTATTTTCACAACTTTGAATACAATGAACAAATATTTAAAAGAAAATGCAAAATTTGGTGTTTCCTATAGAGATTTCATTTGTAATGAGGAATGAGTGTTTAAGTGATGACGTGATTATGTAAGGTCATACTGCAGTTTTTTTGCTGTTGCTGAAGATAGTGGTTCCAGTTATTTTCCCTATATACACTGAGCGTGAAAAAACATGATTTAACTTGGTTTGTTTTGCTCAAGGAAAGCTAATTTTAAAAACTTGTCTATTAGCTACATATCTAAAAAAAAACGAGACATGACTTGTGGATATTTTGAACTGTAGCTACATAATATAGCTCGATAAATGGAGGAGAAGAAAGCTTAATAATATATGAAGAGTGAATGAAAAAAAGTTGTTTACTAATAGCAACATACACATTACACATTGTTCTCCCTTTACTTTTGAAGTGAAATTCGACCATACATATTATGTTTGTGTATGTACATTATCTATTAATGTCGTCTCGTCTACAAGGAAAAGATAATTTTGACCACGAGCAAAAGTAAAATTATGGTTGCGAGTTCACGGAGGAACGTGAGCATAAAACTCTACAACTCTCATTCTACATACGTCATTCTGTGTAGAAAACATTAGATATTTTTAATTTAGCCCTCTACACGTCAACTGCTTTTCATTGGTTTCACTTTTCAAGTCACTACGGTGTGTATATAGTGTACATACTAATTTCGAGGACATGGAATTACCTGGAACGTATTTTACCAAAAAATATTAGCAACTATACAATATACTATGTATACAGTATAATACAAAATAAAAACAGCCACATGAGACTTTTGACTCACGTGGAAAACATGCGACTCGGGCTTATTTTGTCAAGACTCAAGACCGTGTTTGTTTTTACACGCATGTATATATGAATTCTTTTCATAATGGAGTGGATAGTGAATGTTGTTTGAATATCATGATAATAGTATATATTAGTGGACCTGAGTAAGTATAGGCCATTATCGGATGATTTACATGAACATTTACTACCTTATGAAATATTCACATGCATTAACTGTGTCTATATTATATGTATATAGCCAAGAGGGTTTAGGATATTATTCAAGGTGTGTAAGTATTGTCAACTGTACATTGTACATACTCCTTGCATATAATTTGTAATACACATGGTAAATTTTTGTACCACTAGGTTACAAATATAACTGCTATGTGTACAATGTGTATGAAGTATCCTCCTCCTTTTTGCATGTTTTTGGGACATTCATAAAAATCCTCTCGAGTACAAACTCTTCATACTAAAAAGTAGAGGATGAGGATTGGATAAAAGACTGTTCACTGCTCACACAATATGGTCTGGAACCCTCTAGTTTTGGAACTAATTGAGTATTATCGGAACATGTGCATTCCGGATTAAGAGGCTTCTGTAAAAATGTGATAAGCAAATATATATTTAAAGTTTGTTGCCATTTGGCGTTCTCAATTCTCGATTCTCCATTCTCCATGTTCATTATTTATTGTACAATATACAATACATAAATAAGTGAAGCCCAAATTGGGTTTGTTTTTTCGAATGTTTTAGAATACACAATGCCCATGGAAATTAAAAGGTAGCGTACTTTCGTACTTTTGTACTTAGCTTTTGAGTTTCTTAAACTTTAATTTCTATCCGACTTGATTAGATTGTACACCTGGTCGTCTGTATTTCTTTTTAATATTATGGCACAAAGTACCTATATATCTGCAATCTGCACTCAACTTGGTACTGAAAATAGTAAAGTCAGGAGAAAAAAAAATTACTTTGAAAGACAGTAGTAGCCAAAGGCTGCAAAATCGTAAAGCCGTGACACTTTTGCATTTGTTCCTCCAAGTTTCCACATGGTGACTTTGCTCATATTGAAGCGCAACAAAAGAAACTCGAGACTCAAGACTCGAGATATATATAATAATAATGCAATATTACATGTGTATGTAACAGGTATAAGTGAATATATCTGTATCTATTTTCTTGTGTGAATTTCATCAAGACTTGCGATGTGTACACATCATATGGATAAAGCTATTTTTTTGAACCATCAAACAGCGAACTTGTGGAGATTGAGAGATGGAGAGAATAGATAGATGAATAGATGGATGTTTTGCTGTTGCTAGTCTTATCAGTATAAAAAGTATTATATATTATATATAGTGTATAATGTTTTTGGTCAGGATGTTATAGAACGTCTATATTTATTGTGGATTGTATACATACATGGTATTGATGCTTCGTCTTCTTGTTTTGTCATGTTACCTGCTGCTGCTGCTGCTTGGTTGAGTTTCGTTGTCATTGCCATTTGTTCTACGACTGACAATGTTTGTTAATATTGGTATGGATACGGAAAAAAATAAATAAGAGAGTATCGAGGATGGAGGCGGCCTTCAATTTCTGGATTGGATTCGCGATATTTTATTCCATTATTCTCTGATATCTTTGAGATGTATCCATGTGCATGTATTATGTATGCATTCTCACATTCAATACTCTACTCTCATTGTACGAAAATTGAAAATCTCATAAATGTTCAATACATCCATCCGATACACTTTTCTGTACATTGTTCATTGTACATGAATCGATGTGAGATTTTTTAAAGAAAAATTTCCCATTGTCAAGTTTCAATGTACACTTTAGACTTTAGACCAACTGGATTATAAATCTATAATATTTTATAGTATAGTATCAGTATCATATTATGGTATAAACAAATATTATGGTATAAACAAATATGGTACTTTTTTTGCTATTTGTACATTATATCACTAAGAGCTTTATACGCATAATTCAATAGAGAACTTTATATTTTTTGCCCAATCACTACTGTAAACTTTCGGTGTGAAAATGGAAAATGGTTATGCCTAAATAAAGCTGAATGGGATTTTATATGCAGATTATTATTATCATTATTATTATACAGTATAAAAAATAAATGTAATAAAAATAAAGCATGATAATGTTTTTAAAAAGTATAGAGTATAGAGTATACAGGTAGAATTGGAAGTAAGATGCATCTTACATTTTACATGGAGAAAAAACTGTGTGGTTTTTTTGAGTAGATATACGGGCAACGGTAGGTATGCGAGGCCGTGTGAAACTGATGAGTGTAATGACACCAAAGTAAAATAACCAGCCAACTTGATTCTTCTTCTCTAGACTCTAGACTCTCGTCTTTTTTCATATGTTCCAACCTGTAATGTAACTTGAAATACTTACATCGTACATATACCTTTTTTGTAAGCTGTACGCTTTATACATTATACATTATTATGTAATGCGAGTTCCAGAACCATGTTCCTTTTGGTGTGAAATAAACATACACGCATATTTATAAGGCATATGGTGTAGACTGTAGACTTGAATTTTGTATTAAAAGCAGTGTGTACCTCCTTCCTCTTCGCCTTCATTTACATTTAGAATTCAAGTCTGTCAAATTTTTATGTGCCTATACAGAGGACAGAGTACACGGGATATGTTTGAACAAGATACGTGAAAAAAATTAAACTTTTTCTCATAATTATTACAAGCGTTTGAACTTTTAACAGTGAAAAAAGTGCATTCTCAAGCTAAGCAATGATATAATAATAATGGTATTATTATTATATTACACTCCTAAGCATTGTTCAGATTCAAGTCCACTGTAAACTGCGTATGTGTGTGCATGTGTGTGTCAATAAAGTGACATGTATATCTCTTTGTGTCCATCTAAAGGAAATAGCTATGAGCTCTTTGTTGAACAGTGTGTGACTGTGATGATACACACAAGTTTTTACTAAACACTAAACATGTACATGAAACTAACTTTGCGGATATGTATCTATGTATATACGAGTATACATTATACATGTGTGTGTAAAACTGTGCGTATAGGATGAATGTGAATGCAACACGCGGTGCATGATTATAATTAGTAGAATAATTCGCCCTTGAACCTACAGTCTGCAGTTTACAGGTAGAGAGAGAGAGAGACAGGTAGAGCGTACTAATAATATGAAGAAGAACGGGCTGGAATAGTAAATGCTAAATGCTATGTACTTTTTCTTTTTTTCAAGTTTGGACTTTTATTAAGTTGACTCTGACACTTTTTCCTCTCTCGTATAATACTCACTGGCTTTTGCATCGGGTTGAAAAACTTTTATACCTTTGATGGTTTTATTTCGTCTGCTGATTGTTATGGAAGAGGTACAGGTTTGAAAAAAAAACATGTGGTGTTTTTTACACACGGTGCAACCATGTTATTTTGTCATTTGATTCTCTAATACAAGATTGGGTTGGATAAAAAATATTCAAGTAAAATTACATGTGGGAATCATGGTAATGAAGACAAAACTTTTTCATTTTCAATCTTTAGTATTGAATTTGACGAAAATGTGACAATAATAATAATGTAGAAAAAATGAGACTAAATCCATTAATATATGAAAAAAAATGTATAAAAGCCACAGTATCATATTTATTTAAAATTTGATGTTTAAATCAGCAGACATATTTAGTAAGTAATCTCAGACTTAATGAAACGCCTTCGGTAAACAGTGTACAAGTGATAAGTGTGTAAATTTCTTCACAATCAATTTTTGACTTGTGAGTTTTACGTGTTCTAAATGATACAAGGTATTTATTTATTTTTTTGAGCATGCATTTTATCATAAACTTATCTACTGCTATCAATACCAATATAAAAAAGGTAACATCAAGCTGGAGATAATTTTTTTGGGATTGGAATGAAGAAGAAGAAGACGTGCATGTCATTGCTAGACATTGTCCACCCAGTTGTATGATTTTTACATGAGCATGAGAGCATGATACAATTATTTGATACTATGTACACAATTTGTATCTCTCTCACGTACATTTGCCTAATCGAAAGTAGAACTGTAGACTGTAGACGAACAAGTCTTATTAGTTCTCTGAATTTTACTTATGATAAACGATAAGGAATTTGCTATTCATTCCAGACACAATAGATAGCTTCCTGATATTAATTGATATTGCTTTTATGTATATAAATAGTATAGTATAATATACTGTGTATATGATGTATGGTGTATAATCAGCTTAAGGAGTCGGCATTATTAGCAAGTACAAAGTTGGAATCTTTTCCCGAGTGGACATTCTTATTGCATTGTCATTTATTCCACTAGTTTCTGGACTGTAGAAACAAGTTGATCGTAAGACAATTGATCCTTGTATAGACACTAGACACTAGACACATGTTTTACAGGCGTGTACTCATGTAAATTAAGTTTTATCGTCCAATGTGATCTAGTTAGTAACAGAATTGGAAATAAATAAAATTTCCAGCATGAACGTGATGATGGGGCATGTTTTTAGATTCTGGTGAAGACACGTTCTATGTTCTATTACATTAAGGAAAAACTCTTCTAAAGGTATTTGTAATTCCCTCTGATATAATAATATTATACAAGTCGAGTTTTTTTTTTCTCTAAAGACATTCATCACCAGACATCATCATCACCGTCACCATAATAGACATGTAATGTTGAACTGTCTTTCTGTTATAAAAACGAGACTGCAACCTTGTGAACTTTAAATTTTGTGGATTATATATCCTGCATGTCTACCATCTGTATTATGTATTTTGCGTATAGTGAACTTGATGACACAGAAAATGTCAATCACTCAACCATTTTATTTTATGATTCCAAAGGGATATCCATCCACTTTTGTTTGCCATTCGATGAATATTGTGTAAAGGTTATACCATATTTGGTTATCAGGTTGTTTCCACATACACGTACAAGTTTATGTTAACCAATTTTTTTGGAAACCAAATCCCGTTTTTTTGTATAACAATGATTGAGAAAAGTTTATAGGTTTTCTCATAAAATGATAATATATTGTCGTTTTCATGTGTGATGAACGGTAATGTTTTTGAATTTTTGGTTTTATTCTATAAAATATAAAATTAATTTTCTTTATTTTACAATTATCATGATCGTTATTATTATTATTGTTGTTATTGCTACTCCTTCCTTTTATGAGTTATGTCTATAGTTTTTACTCATAGAGATAAAACAAGACATTAGGGAAACTTGGTTTTATGTATACCTTTTTCTCGTTTAAATCATCCAAATACATTGTAAATTGTTGTAATACCACTTTTCAATCGGGACATTTTATCATTATTTGCTTCCATAAAAAATCCGTAATGGGAATTACTGCTGTGAAAATGCAGTGTGATAGTTCAAGTCTTTTTCACATTTTAACTCCAAGAGCAGCACTTTTTACATTACTAAGTGTTAATTTGGTGACGTGTGACTTGCAAACAAAATCAAATAGAGAAATGCATAACATAATAAAAACTAGGTAAGTGTCTAACGAATCAAGTAAAATTCATATAGACTTTTGTCATTTACATAGCAAATGCATTGTGTTTGTTTTCTCACTTTTCTGCATTTCCCAGTGAAACGCAATGTTAGTTTTTTAAATGCAGTTTGTTCGTGAATATAAATTCTGTTTAAATTTTCGGTTGGATTTCTGTGTCGGAATGTGACAAAGGACGGTGGATTTGAAATTTGGAATCATGATAGTTAATTTTTGTTACCATATTTGGTTTTGGTCATCCTCGTTATTGTTGTTGTCCACACTCGGATGGAGTCCAAAAAAAGATTTATTGGCAGTAATAATACAAAATCATGAATTACGAACTGTGCATAGGAAAATGGAGGAGACTGGGTATTCAAAATGATATAGAATTGTAATAGTTGATTTCGTTAATTCAAATCAAAGCAGTATATCATCATGATTGTGATGACTATCATTCTTGCTATTCAATTAAATTATAGCAAATGTAAATTTCCAATACAATAAATTGAAAGTTTTACAGTTGAACGGAGTCTCGAAATAATGTATTTTGGAATCAAATCAATTCACAACATGCACTCATAAAGTGATACCTTTTATTGAGTGGGAGTTCAATTTGGACTGTTTACAAGGTACACGTAAGAAAAACGTAAGCCTGTATCAAATACATACTCGATGATCATGCTAAGAACTAAGAATGATCCGTACGTGTTAATGAACTTGTTTGTATGCAGTATGCAGTTCTGGGAAATTTACATGAGAATTATAATACGACCAACGTATATTATTGACCTCAGGTCAAGCTTTTATACTCCATCCAAATGGAACATGAATAATATATATGGGTAATGAATTATAATTTTATCTGCTTTTGTACATCTAACAAAATAATGCTCTGAAATAAGTTGCATTTATACTATTGTAAATGTTTGCACATCATCATCGTCATCATGTTATATACTGTCTACAGGAAGTAGGATCTGCACGATGGATGAATGTCATTTTATTATCATTATTATTATTATTTCTAAAAGAGAAAGAATTTTAAACTTTTATGTCATTGTTATATTTGCTTGTAGTTTCAATTTTGAATTTTCATGTGAGCACGCAGTTTTTCATTTCCTGCAAATGCTGAAAAATAGTTGAAAAGGAGATTTAACTCTAATCCCAAACCATGGCTTTTAAAATTAAATAATGGTACAAAAGTTATACAAAAGTATCTACAGAAATTCTCGTACATGATACCTTTGTTTATAAAATTTACATGAGAAAAGTAATTTTGGGTCTTAAGAAAAGAAAATTCGTATTACAGCATCATGATCCCGGAAAAAATTTCCAGGTTAGTTTTTTTTAACTTTCTTTGAATTCATCAGTGGATCAATTCATGAAAATTCTGTACACAATAGAAAAATAAGGAAAGTAAACTGGCTGTGCTCAAAATAAAGAAATATTATTATTATTATTATCATTATCATTATTAGATCATCAAAATGTTGTTCAAGTGGAATTGCAGTCTATCTTACTATATACTTAAAAGTAAGATTCAAGTTTTTCGTGTGTGCAATTTGATAGAATATGAGGTTATTTGCACTTGGGGTGGAATGTAAAAGATGAATGTTGTGTATGCTCTTATGTTTGTGATGCTGTAGTAGTTGAATTGAGAGAAGTCTATCTTCTACAGACTATCAACATGTTGTTGTGCATGGGGAAACGTGACTTTGTATTTGACCTGAAAACCGTGATTTGACTTTTATACATGTTATACATGTAAAGTTTTCCAACATACTGATATGAGTTTCTCTCTATACGTTATGGCAGTACAGTTACGTTTGTGACAGTAGACAGTAGTTTTTATAGTGTTTAAATATTATTGGAACACTCTGTATACCTTTTCACACATGATGTATGTATGCATGTTTGTGTGTATGTAATTTTATTATGTATCTATCCACTATTATTTCTTACTTCCTTGCTGTATGTATTATCTGTATGGCTAATACTGAAAACATGTGTAAAAACGCATGTATTTTTGTTTAGTGGATTCCATGTTGACAATGAAGTGGTATGGTAGTATGATAATGATAAAAACATAATAATAGGAGTGCTCAAAGGTGTGATGTTGTTTCTAAAGATACAAAGGTGACAACAGCAGCGAAAGGAAGGAAAGAGTTTTGTGCATTGTATTTGCATATTTGCATCTAAAGTCTACACATTACACATTGTATGTTTACACATGTGTAAACGTGTATAGGTTGGGTGAAAATTTGAAGTTGTAAAGTTATTTTGTTATCTTTATTGCTAAGTTTTGAATTCATCAATAGTTTGGAGTTTGGAGCTGCATATTATTATCATTTCATTTGTAAAATAATTGTACATTGTACTTTGATTTTACATACTTTGTATGTAAGTAAGTAACATTTCATTTTGAAGACACTTTGATTCAATTTGTTAAATTTTCTTTTTCTTTGCCAACATGAGCGATGTACAAGCAAATTATCATGACAACTCTATTTTATATATATACATTATTTTGTTGTTGGAGAAGAGAAAATAGACAGATAATTGTAATAATATAATAATACCTTACCGTTGCTTTCATATCTTTGTTATAAAAGGTTTTTAGAGTTTAATTTTACTTGGGCATTGTTTGATGTTGATGGATTTTCGGAGCTGTTTCCATTTTCCTTCCATTATGTGTTGTAATTCAGTAATTCACAAGTCACAACTTGTAACATAAATAAATAAATAGATTGAAGAAGGGCGTCTTCTTAAGATGAGATGAAAGAAAGAAAGAAAGAGGCATTTGTATTTTGTGTTTCATATGTGGCTTCTTTTTTGTCTATCAAATTCTATAGTTAGTCTAGTATAAAATATAAAGTATAACAAATTTTGTACATTATCCAAGCATTACCATGCGACTTTACTTGGTTTTTTAACTCTCATCATCTCTTGAAACAACAAAAATAAAAAGTATGCGATGGAACAATTTTGTGAATTCCTTTAGTTCTTCAGTCTATTTGTTTGTGTTCAGTGTACTTTGTATTTGTACATTGTACATACAAATGCATGAAATAGAGTAATATGTTGAAAAAGTTATGTCGCATTGACAAAGGGTGTAGGTGTACTCTTTTCGCCTTAACTTGGGCTTAAATTTTAGTGTTGGTGTGTAGATTTTCATGAACGCCTGTTGTTTGATGGGTAGGTGGTTGTCATAAAGCATTCGACACAGTGATTCTGAATTTAGAATATCTACTCAGACTTTTGTTCAAGTTCTTTTTATATATTATTGTGTCTTGAGATGAATTGGCGATGATGCGTTGAGTTTTTACTGTTATTGTTGGATGAAAATATAACAATGATTGTAGAAAATATAATATATATCAATAATTCCATATGTCAAAATTTGTTTGGCTTGGAATAATGGTATCAATTTTTTGTGCTACATTTTATTTTAATATTTTGAATTTTTAAACATTTTTATATTGGTTCAATTTCATGGAATTCTTTGCATAGTTATTCTTACTAGAACAAGATGTATGTATTATGTATGTGTATGCAAAAAAATAAAATGAGGTTGAATGAAACAAATAATTTATTATGAAAGACAAGACTGAAGTAGTGTTATATAGTAAATAGTACAGGTAAATCAAATAGTCGATATGCATTGAGTCAGTCAAATCCGTCATTGTTCGTTAATGTACGGTGTTTGTGTGATAGTTTTAATAGGATGAAGCAGGATAGTTGAAGTAGGAAAATACAAACAATACACAATGGGTATATTGTTGAAGAACTTGAAATTCAAGGAGTTAATAACAATCAACCTCATCTTCTTATTTCTTATCTTGTCCATGGTATGAGTTAATAGTTAATAGTGACGAGTGTAGTTATATAGATAATAGATATGTGTAGTGTTGTGGCTGTCATAATATAAGAATAAGGAAATATTCCCGACCAGTCAAGCACTCTTGCATTATATTATAATGATGTAATATACAATCAGAATGAATTAGAATATTGTACCACAAAGAGGAGCAGAAGGAGAAGAAGAAGAAGAATAGAGAGAGAGCCTGAATTTTCAACAATATGAATGTCTACAATGTCCAAGTAAAACATTGAATACATATGTTATATTTGCTCCTCTTTTTGGCATTACTTTCATGTTCATCTCATGTTACAGTTCTCTTGCTACATGCCTTTTGTGTGTATATTATACTGTGCACATCTTTTGTAGTTTTATTTTTTGGTCTTTGCGTGAACTCACAGCAAGTGATTTGTGTTTTACACTTATCCACGGACCATATATGCCATTTCAGTTATACGTTATACATGTTATATGACTTGACACATTCAAAATTCGAAATCCAGATGATGATGTTTCATAATAACGATAATTGTGTGGATTTTTGTTCTTTGCCTTCTTCTATCATCGGATGTCATATATTTTCACCCTTCGTTCGTGTAACATATTCTTTTATCCCTGTATTATTTTTTGTGTTTAAAATTTCCTGTTTGATCTACTTTTTAATTTGATCTCTTGCTGTATAGGTTATAAGTTCATAACTCCATTATATATATACAAAAAACAGAATACCCACACTTGAATTACTAATGAATTTGAATTCAAATTCATACAACTCAAGTTCATGGAAATGCATAGATACAGCTTTCTTAATACTAATGAGCAAAAAAAATTCCATAAAACATAAGAGTGCTTTTATGAATTATAATTTATAATGATACATTAATATAATATTAATGTATAAAATCTACCGTATTTAAACTTTAATTTGTCATACAAAAAAATTTATTGACAAAAGTTGGTTAGTACATGCTGTATGCTAATGACCTGAATAAAATGAACTTTATGTATAAGATATAAGACGATGTACATATGAGCTACTGTAAACTATAACTATATGCTGGTTTTTACTTGTACATGGGTTTTTTATCTACAGTAATAATTTATCGGCGTAAGCAGCAAGCAGTGTAGTGCCAGACTGAGTCAAGGTTGAAGTTTTAAAATTAAACTATTAATGACCTAGAAAAGGATGAGGTAATAAATACATGTTTATTTGGTAGTGAAACGGTGAACTAGAACATTCACGTGGCGTGTGTATAATACACTTGTGTATCTATACAGATGTGTTCATCATTACACCAAATATTCTTCCGTAGTGTATGGAATTTGCCAAGTGTGTTTAAAAGTTTAAGGTGAAGTTGAAGTTTAACTTTAAATTTACAAATAATGAACAAAGATTTTCCAGAGCTTTCAAGCTGTTGGTTTGGTTAGATACAAACATGCTTGGAAATTGTTCAAAGTACTTTTGTTTACAATTAACAACATGTGCAAGTTAAACTAAACTAAACCAAACCAAGTTGAAACTGTATAGAACTTGTAGACATTTTGACGCTGCTCGTTATTATGACAAGAGTAAAGGAAATAATATCAGAATGTTTCAATTTTAAACAACAAAACTTAATAAACTTCCAGCACACACGGTATGTACCTATAATGTATATGGTATATGGACAGGAAATCATTTAAGTAAAATGAACAACAGTTTTCCTTTAGTTTAGATTTTAGATGGAACGGTTACCAAAGAAAAGTAAAAAAACAGGGATACATATCTATGTAGGACATGAAGGTTAAAGTTTGGAAAACTTGTAAGTCGTTTCCCGTTTACTTTTGGTACAACATTGAAAATGTCGTGGTACTAAACCCACTAATACGTCAATGATGTTTGTATGGTGATTTGTATGTTGGAAGATGAACGAGGACGACTCATTCTACCTCCAAATCGTTTTTGTATTATGTATTATGTTTTCTGTCAATAGTGTAATGACCCTTGTTGGAGTGTTGGAGTATTTGTCCCTTTTGTGTGTCTCAAGAAACGTTCGTATATTAAATTTACACAAACGTTAGGAATACGAATAGGAATACAAATTTTCATGTTTCATTTGTTAGATATCTCATGCGACATTATTATTACTCTTATATATTATACATGTACAAAGGTATGAAATACGATATGAGTAAAGCAGAATCAGGGTGTTTGATTTTCCGATAAAATTTTTTATTATTTCATAACCATACTTTTTCATTATGAAAGTAATAACGGCTAGTTTAATAATGTTATAGATAAAACCCATAATATTATTATTATATCTTTAACCTGAGTTATTAAACAGGCCAGATCCTATCAGGTAATATCTCCAACCTAAGATATTATACTAGACACAGAGTACATGTTTTTTTTATTTAGTTTTAATAACATGTCCACGACTTTGTATACATGTACAAAGGGAGAAAGAGAGAGACGTCATATGGGATCATTTTATTTACAAGGTAAAAGACAACATAAAGAATAAAGAGAAAGAGAAAAAGATGAGGACTGAAGAAGAAGAACATGGAAAAAATGTTCCTATATGTTCCTTTCTTGATCGTAATTTTTAATCGTAGGTCGTAAAGCTCTGATTGAACTTGGACGAGGAGGATAAGATTCTCATCACCAGTATTTAATACTCATAGCTGGTTAATGAATGAAATAAGTGTTCTCCTGTCCTGCTGAGTCATATCGTAAAAAATGGGAGAGGGTACCTCCTCTCTCTCTCTCTCTCTCGCTCTTTTCTACATACAAACACACAGACTTTTTACTTAGATTTGAAGACTAGTCCATTTGGCTATAACTCAGAAATGGTGGTAATGATAACAATGATAATGCCCACAACAAATTTGTACCCTCTTGTACTCTATACTATGTACATGTTGTATATCATAACATGATCCTATGAAAATGAAAAACCTCAAAAACATTATTAAACGTTTCAAGTTTATGAAGAGATAGAGAAAAGAAAAAAAAGAGAAGCTGATTCTGTCTCTGCTATGTGAGTCAATTGTTAGTTGATGAGTAAATGGGAAAAAGATGAAGATAAAGAGAATGATGCACTTTTTATGCTCTCTTTAAGATGCTTGACCTTTTCATGAAATCGTTCATGACTCCTTCTCTCTTTTTATATTGTTTACTGGGGTACGTACGAGAGCTATATCTTTTGTTTATACTGTATGTAAGTATTATCAACTGTTTTTGTATCACAATAGTCAGCATCATCATTTTATACAGTAGTATTATTAGACATTAACTAGCAACTAATCGTAAAATGATGATGAGAAAGAAAAATTACTTTATGATTATTGTGTTTATAAACACTTGAAAATTCACGCTATATTTTTTGTTTATCATCTCTAATGTCTAATGTCTAAAGTATAATGGACTCGTATAGCTTCCACTAAAAATATAATTATTACAGAGAGAAATAGCAAAATCAAAATCAAAATTGTAATAAGTGATACATTTTGTTTCATAATGAGTAATGAGTATTTATCTGAATTACATTAGTTATTTTTCAATTATTGCAATTGCTGGACTTGATACTCATTCATAATCTTTTAAGCTGAGCCGCATTGAAAAAATAAATGAATCTAGTTGTTGTGTGGAGTGATAGATAATAAATGTGTCTGTTTTAACTAGAGTATGAGATGTATTACATGCGCTTGATTCTAATCGTTCAAAAGTAATGTGCAAACATAAACTCGGTGAGCAATTAACATACGCACATAATAATAGTAATAATAATAGGGGCAAACTACATAGAATATTGCACTATTAGCCGACTTATGTATTTATAGTGATGTACAGCCCTGCAAAACTGTACACTGTACACATTTGAATAGACAGCATACAGCACTTGAGCTCTTTCACGTATAAGGAATCACGGTAATAATTCATTGCTTGTCATGTAAATGTGTCTAGCGTACAAACTGCAGACTGCCAATTGCATTGTACAATATTATCTCAAGTGGATGTTATGATAAATGAACAACATAGATACTAAATACATGCATAAATACTTCCACACAGAGCTTCCCTCTTCCACTATGACACACATTGTTTTACATACAAAAACATTGAGGTAGGTTTTTATATTCCTTGAATTAAACAATGACGAGAGATCAACGTCAATCTCGTTCATTGCACCACTTGTTTTATACGCGGTACACTATTTTCATAGTATACTTAATATTCCTAGTAAAAAGATAGACATGCAGGATTTGAGTTTTCTGGGTTCTGAAAAAAACAAAGTTTGTGAACACATTCAAGTTTCCATTTTCTTAGAAAAT
The DNA here is from genome assembly GCA_019776565.1 of Sminthurinus signatus. Classification (NCBI taxonomy): domain Eukaryota; kingdom Metazoa; phylum Arthropoda; class Collembola; order Symphypleona; family Katiannidae; genus Sminthurinus; species Sminthurinus signatus. The sequence goes on from JABASP010000572.1 coordinate 27,012, forward strand.
GAATCAACTGTTTTTACATTATTTTGAAAAAAATCTGTGGCTAACTACAATCAATCGTGCGTAGGCATATCATTGTACAGTTATCGTAAGATAATTTGTAGTATCCTCATATTATTTAAACATGAAATTCGTCAAATAGATTTTAGGTAAAGATAATGATGTTTGTAAAACAATCAAAATTTAATTAAAAAGTAAAAAAAAGCAAAGTAAATGCAAACCAAACCAAACCAAAATTGGACATGTTTGAGAATGACTTGATGAGTTTGAAGAGGCTAAAACATGTAATTTACATTTTTTAGTGGGTAAATAGTAAATAATAGTACATTGTTCTGTATCTTTAGATCAATTACTTTAGTGGTAATTGATTTTTAAATAACTATAAAAATGGGTTTCAATTCAATTGGAACATCAACCCATTATATTGTTGTAAATTATTTACTTGATTTCATTTCACTTTGAAAAAAATACTGTAATGTAATATAGGTCCAATGAAAAGTGCACAGTGCACACAGAGAAGTGCTAAAATAAATTTGCTAATTTTATGACACTAATGACCCTATTTCTTTTGTCCCAGACAAAAGTGATGAACGTATACGTGAAATTTGTTAAGGCACAGAGACATGTTAATACTATATGTAGAATGTAGAGAGAGACATAAAATAGCCTTCTAGTCTTTTCAAGTTGTGAAATATTTATTTTCGTACATATATCCGCAACGTTTCACATTTCTCAATTCTCAATCCTCAATATGTAACGCCGTACTGTAATGTCTCTTTTTATGACGTTCAAAATTTACCTACTGGGAAAAACGTAGTGTAGGAGATGTAAACAGGGAGTGAGGCCTTATATGGTTTGAAGGTAGATAGTAGATAGATGATAATAACACGGAGGCATGGTTCAGGTGAAAAAAAAGTTACCTTTGACAAGACGATACAATACGACCATCGAAATTATAGTAGTGAGTTGTTTACCGTTCAGCTTTAGAAGAAGAAAAAAAAAACAAATCTCATCGCCCATTTTCACCTGTAAATTTAGTGATGTAATCATAAACATCTCACATCCATTTATAGGAACATTAAGCGGTTTCGTACTTTCGTACTTTCGTACTTTCATACTTTCAAATGGTAAAGCCTGGGTTCTATACAAATATATATATATAGGTTCTAGGTTTTACAGATATGGAATTTATGTATCAAATCTGAAATGGGATTTGAATAAGAATTCAGCCCCAAATTTGCAATGTTTGTATTAAACTTATTGAAACATGATTTTTTTTATTTTTGTCATGAGATCGATTGGACGATATCTGGATTTAAAAACGAGTATATAAAGTATAATGGCTTCTAGATCAAAAGGAAGATGAACCCTGGTTAATTTGAACCTTTTCAACTTGAAATAAATGCAGTTATGCACTGTAACATAATAATATTAAAATTATTATTGTGCCGAAAATAGTAGTCATGTCCAATTCATTACTCAATTAAATTTGTTATCTCTTTACGATGAACGACACATGAAGCGCGTGTATATTAGATATTGGATACAGCATACAGTATATACTGTATAATATAATATATTCGTGTGTGGTGTTGAGTTGGAGTCAATCATAACGGGACATTTGTGTATTTGCAAATTATAGTAATGTGTGTATCTGTGTTACTTTGTGCTAAAATGTTGTCAGTACATATAATATTAATATTTAATATTAATATGCATACATGGATTTGTTTGGTTTATCATTTTATGTTTGAAAATCGAATGAGTGCCGGTGACTCACGGTCGTACATATGTACAACTTACACACATAGACCAAGTTTTATACGGAACAACAGATATCTTTTTGAATATCTTGTTTTGCACATCTTGAGTCGTTCTACGTTCTATCTATGTATCTATCTATCTATCTGTGTTTGTGTCTCTCTTTGATGATTAACATTCTGTTTGGTGTTATGTGTATTGAGTCATACTGTTTAAATATTCCTTGCAGATTCTTTTTACTTGTACGTTGTACATTGTACATCTATACAGATAAATGAAATGTACAGTGTTAAATGTCGTTGTACACTACTTATCTGTATGTAATCATTAAATGTTGACTATTGAGTATCAGATTCGCCTAGACCAAACAGAGCAGAGTTAGTGTGGAAACGTCATGCGGAAAGTAAGTAATACTGACATTACTTGTCATTCAATCTTGCAAATTGACGATGGCGATAAACAATTAAGACTGTGTCTTGACTAAACGTGGAGAATTTGTAATTTGAATAAGAGATAATTTATGGATGCATGCATGTTTCTATGCATGTCTGTCTGTATGTATGTGTGGATGTATGCTGATTTAAAACGGTATTCCTCATCAAATAATCTATTCTTGAGTCACTCACTCTCTTTCCATTCTTGCATGCATTTGTAATAATTGAACAACTCATTCAGTTTCTCTCTCGTACGTGGACATTACACGCTGTGAGTCAGGAGTCAGAAGTCAGGAGTATTCGCACATATTTTTTTCCTTATATATATTATATCTATACAGTGTACAATGGATCTTTTACATTGTCTGTACATTGTACATTGTAGATACATGAAAATATATTGAGGTTTCAGTTAATCATTCCCTCACTCACTCTTACTTGAACCAATAACACGGGGATATTTATTTACAAATTAATATTTTTATTGGTTCTTTTAATTACGGAAGTACATGCACCATGCACGCATCATCATTCCTATTCATTAGCCTTTAAAAAGTGATTCGTTTTTGAGTAAATCACAAAGTTTCTCCTTTTTTTGTATAGCATTATGAGCGTAAGTCACGCCATGATGATGATGGTTTCTCTCCTTTTCCATACATATGGAAAAGACCATGTATTTTGATATAAACTGGTATATTAAAAATTCAGCTGAAACTACTAATATTATGTAGTAATGTGATAGCCTGGACATTTTTTTGTGAGTTCGGTTAAAATCAATTATTGTTAATTTGGTCGAAAGTCGAAAAACCATCAGGTCATGATCTAAATTCTGACGACAAAAGGGAGTAAAGCAATTCTACAATACACAATTTACAGTAGTTAAACGCTCAAACTCCATATAATTAATTAGCTTGAACCGTGCTTTGTTATGACTGGAGCTATTAGACTTGATCCAATAATTACTAATTGATACTTTATAACTCCTGTTTGTTTACATTATGGGAGCAATAAAAATACATAAATAAAGTCGAGCAAAGTTCTAAAAGTACATGTATTTTAGTTGTACAGAAGAAGAGATTTGTTGAACCAAAAACTACTACATTCTACATATAGGCATCATATTTATGAGTATGTACACTTACTTTTTTAGACGGTAGAAATATATATATTTACCAGGTTTGCATGTTTATACAAATACAAATTGTTTGCATGGTTTTGACACAGGATGATGGTTTTTGTACATAGTTTGTAGCATTTGCAAATCTATAAAAAAAATAAAGAAAAGAGTACAGTTTTTCCTGTGTGGAGTACTTGACATTTGTAGTACACTAACTGTAATAATATATCTTGAATCTTGATGTTTGTAATACTTATCCACTATCTATCTACCGAAGTTTTCCTCTCGTGTATTATTATTTCATAGATTATACTCTCTTCACTGTTTCTAATAGACTCTAGATTCTAGACTCTAGACAGTTGAGTCTAAGCAAAAGAGAATGAATGTTACACAATAGACCATATACTTGTGCGTTGTATGTATACATATTTTCAAACACAATGAAAACGGCTGGTTTTTTTTCTTTATAAAAATTTACAAAGTGTTGGCATGATGTTTTTTATACACAGGCATAACACATACCATACACACTTGTACATTGTACAATTTACAATTTTATGAATTTGGTAATTGTATTATTTATTTTTTCCCCTTTACGGAACTCGTTTAGGGACGACTGATTATACATTGTGTCACTTGGTTGGTGGTAGGGGTTTGTCGTTGTCGTTATTATTGATATTAAAGGGCACCAGTTTTGGACTCCAGTTTTGTGTTGTGCCCATGCTGTACACAGACAAAGGAGATAAATTGAAGTCATGAAGACTCATTTCCACTTCCGTCTAATTTTTTGTTCATTCTCTCTCCAATTGTATATAGCTGTTTGTGGATACCATAAAACATGTGAAACGGATAGAGCTTACACTGTATAGCTGTATAGCAAATAGAAGTTATGCATTTTCCTAAAACTGCAAACTTTTATACATAAGTATGTTATTGTATATGATGAGTTGATGTATTACTGCATGCAGTATAAATTGTAAAGTATAGCTATCCTCTCCCTTCTCCCTGTGTTTATTATTATTTTATTATACACACATGTGACATGGGATTGTAAACTTTTGTCAGTTTATGCATGATTTTTTTTTCAAGTTTTTGTATTTTTTCTGCGGTTGTTATACTGCTACTGAGTTGTTATTTAACATGGATTCTGTATTCTGTATTCTCTGTGTTCATTTCCCTTTTAGCTTGTTTGTATGTCCGGGAATTACAACATGATGATGATTTTTAACAGTGTGGAATAGGCATAGGAGATTTAGCCAAGGAATTGTAATGTTTAGTACAGTATGGGAATGTAATGTATAATGGGACTTGTGGAGAAGTTTTATTTCCATTTTCCATATCTATATGTAGTATACATTGTACATTTTACATGCATGTGCATGCAGATACGGCTTGTAAATTTCTTTTATATTAAATTATTTTTATAGCCAAGCAAAAGTTATGACTAACATACCCTCGCTATTCACCATTTACCATTCACTATTCACTAGGCTACAGTAAAACATGATGAGAAGATTCCATATTATGTATTACGACTGAGCATTTGAATTTACTCGTTATGTCAAACGAACGTTCAATGACTTCACGACAGTCCTATTACATGCATTCCATCCGCATATTATTATTATTACGTTAATATCTTGTGGTCTTTGGCCGTTTGGCTTTTCCCTGGTTTTTTTCATGTTCTATAATGTACAAAGTATTTTGTATATAGTGTATAGCATTATGCAGTACTTTACTGCTTTTTGCTTATAAATCTGTTTCGTTCAAAAATATATAATGTTTTTGCTTGGTTCTCCTTGCACTAACTTTTTGCCATTTCTTGTTTAAAATACAAAAATAGAATAATGATACACCGTTCATTTACATGATGTGCTGAAAAATACTGAAAAACTTGTGGTAAAGTATTCTGTACACCTTTTTTTTACTAAAAAAAAGTCAGGGCTAAATTTGAAATTTCAAGAAACACACATTTTGCAGTTTTTAAAGGTAAAGTTTGTTTTTACTGATTGTCAGTTAAAATTTAAAATGTAAACATATAAGAAGAATTTTGTGTATATGAATTGTAAATGGTACTGTAGATTGTACAGTTTTTTTGGAAGTTTGTACGAATGCTATCAAAAATTGATGGGACTATGAGATGTTTCATGTTTATTGTTGCATTTCATATGTTTTGAAATGACTGAGGTGTTCCAAAATCTATAAAAACGAATAATGTTTTTAGCCATAAACTGCAATATGTATACAAAATACAAAATGTATGCCTTGCAGAAGTGTTTCTTGACTTCCTTGGGTGGTTTTGGTGATGGTAATGGTTGAGATAATTGCAAAGCATTTCGAATTGCAATGGTATCCAAACTTTCTTATGTATCTCACACTTACTACTCAATATGTATCTACTATGTGCATATAACCTTCAATAATATGAAGCAGTCAAGTTGACAGTAATAGGTTGAAGATTTTTTCTCACGTGCACTCGATATCCATATATACTCCACATAAAAACTTGCACTTGATATAGGTGCTCTCATGTCTACCCAGACACATATTACATATTATATTATGATGGAATATGGAATATATAGATGACTCACTGTAAAAGGAAAAGGCTGGGTACTTGGGTACAGTGCTTTTTGCAGTATTATACAGTAAATACATCTCTTTTATGCATATTATGTTGAATGGTGAATTATGAATGGATATTATAATATATCGAGTTTAATAACTTTATTTACACTTCCTACACATTTTTACACTCACCCTCAGACGTGTCATGTTATTGACTGGATTGCATTGCACTTTAATGCATTTCTTCATGTTTCATGTTGCAGTTTGATGTTTCAAAGTTCAAAACATCCAAAGTGCTGATCTATGCAGCAACATTAGATGTATACGATTTGCTATCCAAAAATATCATGTAGCCATTATTATCATTATTATATTATATTGGCAAGAGTATCAATAATAATGTATATGATGTATAAAAATTCGAGACAATAAATATGACATTACAAAATTTAGTCGACTGAGTTGTAGTCTTATTTGGATATCATCATATACATAACATAATATTTATGTAGTGCAGTGCAATATGAGAGTAGAATGATCAATGTCAAGAGGAGATGCAGTAATAAAGTAATAATAAAATTATGAGTGAGTGAGTGCATTGCATGTCTGTCTTCTCAAATGTTTGACACAAAATCTTAATCAAGGTCCTGATATTTGTCTTTCTTTTCTATGTCCAATGTTGCACTATATTAGTAGATTTTTTTAAAGATATGGAATATCATATTTTAAATGTTACACGATCTTGAATCTCGAGACAGTTTCTTTTGAACGTCTTTGAAAAAAATATGATTTTTATTGGCAGTGTACAAATTTGATATAGTCCTAGTTGTTGGTTCTATATTCGATGAAGAATAAAAGTTCAAAGTTTTTTTTAGTGTAATGAACATTGTATTAAAAATCTGTAGACGTCGAATGCCTTGCTGTCAAAAACTGATAAAAAAGTTATACTTTGATATTTGATACAGAACATCAAAGTTAATGAATATTTATGTATGGATATTAGATATTAGTGTACAAGCAGGGCTAAACATAAATATGTTATGGAATAAAAGAAGAGCCTGTGAAATTGGGATGCTTTTAAGTGGATAATGAAGCTGGAAAGATGAGGATGAAGATGAAAAAGGAAATTCTAAAGTTTATTTGAATTCAAAGTGAGTTGTGCATGCGATGAGAATGTTTGATTATGTATGTTCTATGTATAATGTACATATGTATACACATAATATAGAATACATAGATGCTTTGCGTAATGAACACAGAGAATGTCTATAATGTTTTGGAATGTCTGTAAAAACCGACTTCCTAAACATTAAGAATCTTATTATTGTAAGTATATTATATATGTGTGTACTTCTGTATACTTCTGGCACTGCTGCATCAAACCGAGACGAAAAACAAAAGTGTACAAAGAGATTACACTCTCTAGAAATTCCATGGATAGAACTCTGCGTATGTATTATGTAGAATATGTACAACATACATACAATGTGCTTAATACACTTATCCTCCGGGTTAATGTACTTCTTCTTTTTGCATCTTCCTCTTGTTTTATACTTTCAATGTTTTCTTCCTTTTTCTTCCATCATCATCATCAGCAGCAGCAGCTATATCCTCATAAGTATGATGTTAATGTTGTTTTTTTTTCAAGATTGTGACGTACATAATGTAGTATTCTTCACAACTGGATATAATAATAATCTCAAGGCAACACGAAATTCAAACTAGCAAGAATTTTTAATATTATTTGACAATAATTTAACTTTAACGTATACGTAATTTCAGAACGAAACTCGAGAAAACGTGGTATAATTTAATGTCTTGTGTTGTTTCTTACCATTATCCTCAGTCTCTGCGTGCATAAAAAATCATGATGATTTGGAAGTAAATTTATCAATTGTGCTCTTATGTTAGTTAGAAAAGAAGTACAAAAAAACAATTCTTGCTAACATTTTATTGAACTTTGATCGTTTGATTGAACATGAAAAATTTTCAGGAAATAATTTTTAGGTCTATGTTGAATTGTTTGTATAGTTTAATATAGTAAATAGTAAAATAGTAATATTATTGAATCAAATAAAATTGTAACTGTGTGCAATAAAATTAAAATCAGTTAGTTTTTTTTCTGAATCAAAATCATTGAATTTCGAAAGATGGCTTAATATTAAGTTTCAAATAATAATACTATGTAGTCTTAGAAATTGTCATTAGTCATTACATATAAATTACATTGATTTCTAATCATGTTTTTTTTTCTTTTTGAATTTTTTCAGGTGATTGACTTTGGATCCTCGTGCTATGAGAATCAAAGAGTTTACACCTATATTCAGTCACGCTTTTATCGAGCTCCAGAAGTGATTTTAGGGGCCAAGTACGGACTGCCAATCGACATGTGGAGTTTGGGTTGTATTTTGGCTGAACTGTTAACTGGGTACCCGCTATTACCTGGTGAAGATGAAGCGGATCAATTAGCATGTATGATAGAGTTATTAGGGATGCCCCCTCCTAAACTATTAGAAATTTCAAGACGAGCCAAAAACTTTATAAGGTATGTTTGGGTTGTTTGTTTTACTTTTATTAACACAATTTTATATTTTTTGTATTCAGGATTGGACAGAGTTTTATTATGTATTATGTAAGACTGCATAGTAATAAATTTGTTTATGCATGGTCAGTTGTCAAATTAGTTGATTAGATAACAAAAATGAGGAAGAAGCAAAAATAGTGGAAAGTTTATAAATCTTTTGCAATATTATGAATGGATAAAAAAATGGAAAAAAAGTAGAACAAAAACGATAAACTTTTGGTTGAATTAATATAGACAGATATCTCCATGAAAATACACTTTTTCAGTCCATAAATACAGACATGTCTTTTGATAATTTTATTATAAATCGCCGTCTGCATAATAATAATACATATAAGACTCCATAATATATTTTCGAGGTTGTTGACACTATATAAAAGTTGATAACGATATGGAAATTGAAATAAAAGTAAAAAGGGTTTGCTCTGTAAATCATATCATATCAATAATAAATAAAGGCCCATTATTATTATTATTATGTATGGAAAAAAAGGCGTTTGGTCATTAATATTTAAAAATTCATGTTTATGAATGAACAAAGATAATTAATTCCATGTATTTTTTTTATGTCCTAGTTCGAAAGGTTATCCTCGCTACTGTGAAGCACAGACATTAGCTGATGGTACTACAATTCTTAATGGTAAGAGTTCATTTTATTTCTATTTAAAGTGGTGATAACATTCAATCAGCTTCCCTTTTTTAGCATGTACAGAAAAAATATATGTAGAAAGGATATGTAAATTTTGAGTTATTGAATAATTTGCGTGTTTTTTCTTCTTAATGTTATTACAGGTGGTAGATCCCGCAGAGGGAAACTCCGAGGTCCTCCAGGCTCCAGGGCGTTTGAGGTAATTTTGTTAAAACTACATTCTTAATCCTTATACTATGACACACATGTATTCGAAATATTTGGACATTAGATTGTCATTTGACCCCTGTAGAACGGGTCAAAGTTGGTCACTTTTTTGGATTTTATTTGATGTATGTATTATAATGTTTTCTTATTGTAGTACTAATGTTTGTATTTTTTTTTCACATTTGATTTGTGGATTCCGAAGTTGTATGGAAAATTGAAAGAGTAATAATTTCCATGTAGTCTATTTTTATGTTCCCAATTTAGTTTCAGTTCTTTTTTTGCAGTAGTACGTTTTGTTTGAAAACATTTAAGAAAAATCATAATATTCATAATATTTAATAATAAGAAGATTGGACCAGTTTTACATCCTCATTTACAACCAAACAAAGATGTTGGTTAGTTTATTATTAGTTTATTAAAAGATATGGTTCACCACGTGGCAGTGGAAAAATTATAAACATTTAACAGCACAGGTGCATACTGCATACGGTAGTATGTAACATGTGAGAAAGGTACAAGAGATTGAGAACATGGGGATTGTATGTAATTTACATGAATATTCTATTCTCATCCACGGTCATGTACAATGTACAATTCATTATTATTTATGAACAAAAGGATGATGATAATAATAACGTTGTGGCAAAAATTATTTATAAATGAAAGAGAATTTTCCTTCTTATTATTCAGTGTGGTACAAGAAAAAGTAGTCACTGGTGTACTATTTACATGCTTCTGTAATGGAAATGAGTGGACGCATGCACAATGCAAGCAGTAAAAGTATAACAGTACATTGTACATTGTATATTATACAGTATACAGTGTACAGGAATAGAGTAGTTGCCTCGTAGGTAAACAAATGCAAATGTACTTGGAAAGTGCACCATGTACCATGTACTGTCACCTAGTTGAATGGAGCGTAGTATGCCATGCCATAGCAGAAGCAAACTTACAAAAGGAACGTACAAACAAAGGAAAGGTGTGAAGAAAGTACAGTAAGGCACACCACTGGCATAGTGAAATGAAAAAGTCGTTCCCTAGAATGATGAGGTTTTTAGACTAAGACTAGGATTAAGAGACATAGGAAAGGAGTAGACACGTTTAATATTCTGGTTACGAACTTTGCCAAAATGACTCCATATTGAAAAATTTACATAGATAGATGTATTTAATTTCGTACATGTGCGTTTGCACTAAGGCAGAATCAGAATACATTATACAGCACCAGAGTAATCACAATTCACAGAATTCTACATAATTCTACATTCGTAGATGTAATAATAATATTACAATTGCAATGTGAACTCCTATGAGTTGGTAGTTGGTTTTTAAAGTTTTAGTGATAAACCTATGACAAAAGTGTAATTTTGCGTGTAGGGAATTTCTGAATTTAATGAACAAAGCTATTGTATTTGTGTATGTGAGATGAATGCTGTTTTATGTATTTCCTTGTATGAGGTGTATACAAAAAATATTGCACAAACTGTGAAAGGGCTAGGTTTTTTTTCTTTACTGTACAGAATATTTTTTATTTCATTTGTATATATGTCCATAAAATTTACAACTCATCTCGGAAAATAATAATGGGATGAAAGGGAATTTAGAAAAAAAGGAGAAAGAAAAACTCTTGAATATTCACAGGTTCTCATGTTTACAACACACAACACAGTATACGTATACGTACACAAAAATAAATAAAACTTTACCTATTTTCTTTTGAGGATGAGATGGAAAGAAAAAATAAAACTCAAGATCCGTCAAGATTCAAGAGGTTGTCTTTTTTTTGCTCGTCTTTTTTCCCCTTTGGCCCATGTTCGCACGTCCTTCTTAACAATAGAATAGAAACGGAACTAACCGTGTCAATGAGAGGCAAGAAAGAAAACGAGAGATAAAATTCAAATTTCTTTGCAAGTACATCACCATACACATACAGTTTACATGCTTAGACATTACTACACATGGGGATGTCTATTTACTATTTTCTATTTACAATGGTTTTCCTCATCTCTCGTATCGTTTTCTTCACTCTGCGTAGTAAAAATACGAGAGTGAGGAAATAAGAAAGTATAGGATACGTGCACTTATTTACGTTCAAAATTCAACTGTACATTGTACATGTGATATAGAATACAGAGGAAAGAGAAAATCAGATAGGAGAAAGAATCCTTTTGAAGTTTCAAGCTTTCTCTCAGTTTAACATTCTTTGTTCTGTGTGTTAACTTCCCTCTGGCTGGCTGGCTGGTTGAAATGGGGAATGTTTAAACTGGAATTTTCTGGAATGTTTTCATCCTTGTTAGATGTATATAAGTATCATGTGTATAGGGGAAAGGAAGGCAAAAAGTATATGAAGAAACTCTGACTTCAACTCTTACTGCGTCAAAAGCTGATTCGAAATGAATATTCAAACTTTTATGCATGTGTACAAAGTACAAAGTACAAAGCACACGGAATCTCACAATATTATGTATGACCTGGTTGTGAGAGAATCGTTTACTGAACCACCATACAGAATGGAGAATACAGAATGGTTTCGACGTACGATGTAGGAGAAGTTTCACTTTTCATGATGTATTCCCTCCGCTTCTACGTATCTCATTACGATGTAGCTGGAAATATTTTAGGATTTCTTTCTAGTTTATTTAGTACCCGCTGTTTATTTCGTTTCCTGGCCCTGAAATTCCATAAAACTTCCATCTTTGATAGTATTGTGTTACTCTGTTATATAAAATATTTTTGTTTGTAAATAACAACATGTAGAAAGTAAAAGTCAAAGCCAAAGCCAAAGCTAGAGTAATAAATTCCCTGTTTTGTTGTTTTTAATTCAAAAATGTAATATTTTGTATTATTATTTTTTTCTCGTTTACAGCAAGCTCTCTCAGGATGTGAGGATCCATACTTTGTGGACTTTATTCGTCGTTGTTTAGAATGGGACCCAAGTGTTCGCCTTACTCCTTCCGCTGCTCTACGACATCAATGGTTAAGAAGAAGACTACCCCGCACACCACAACAAAATGAGGTATGTCTAAAATTTGAAATTTCCTCTGTCATAAACTAATTTCTAGAGTCTAGATTCTATATTCTAGATCATTTCAACGACGGATTTTATTACCTTTTATTGGAGTAAAGTTGAAAAACAAAATAAAAACATGTTATGTAAGGAAAATTAAATACTGGAAACTGGTGGAAACAAACGTGCGCAGAATATCTCATATACTAATTTTGAGTTGTATTAAAACTCTGTGTAAACATAACTCAATATGTTATTATTATATACTGTCTCACAATATGCAATACTGAGTAGATGCACAGATGGACAGATTCATGTTTTATGTTTTCGAAATGTCTATTTGTTTAGGTAGCTGGATTCAGTATAGCGTATTCAGTCAAAGTTTAGTTCAGTACAGTTCAGTCAAAAGTATTAAAATCTAGGTAAATAGGTGACTTATCATGTCTTTCGTTATCTTTTTGGGCGTGTTTCCTAATATTTGCGTGTTCATCACTACTGTTTCTCCGGTATATTAGAAGACGAAAAAAAGAAGTTAAATCATGAAGCCCACATGTATATCTTTACGTATAAATGCATATAAAGTATATAAAATACATATTACATATGAATTTGTTTCCAGGTCATATACTTTACTTTGTGGAAAGTTAATTAATTAGTTTTACTATTCAAACAGATTAGAAATCTATTTCAAGTGCTCTCAAAGAAGAACAAGTATCTGCTGCTCTATACTCAATAGATTACACTACTCATCCTTCGATCTGCGTCCTTTTTTGTCCGTAGCATATAATATATAATGTATATAATCTTCTAAATAGCCTAGGCGTTTTTGCATACGACTGACGTAATTGACTGTTCCTTCAAGTACTTACGTCTAGAATCTTGCGTTTGTGTTCAGTTGATTGATTCTGGAAAGATCCTACTCTAGAATTTTCTATCTTCAGTTCCTTTCACTTTCTCTTATGTAAGATGCTCAACGCTTATACGTTTCTAATGAAATTTTTTATATTGAGTAAAAAAAAGTCATTTATAATAAAGGTGTAGATAATATTGATAAGTCACGTAGACTTGATTTCAAAGACATTTTATAAGGTATAAGGATGCTAGCTAACAAAAGCCTTTGCAGAATTTGCTGATTTTGTATAAAAAAAGAAAGTACTTTATCCTTGTAGAAATTCAAAAGTATTTAGTTCCAGAGGAATTTCATTTGCATATTATCTGTAATTAAATCTTGGTGCTTTGTCTATAAGTGTTTTTCAAGGCAAAATTTTCTAAAGATCTAACGGACCAAAGTAGTACACTTTTTTCAAGAGTTTTGTTTTTCTTCTACATTTTTTTATATGTATAAGACCTAAAAGCATAAGGAAATTTTATTTGAAAATTATTTGGTAGAAAGTAGAAAATAAAAGTAAGGCAAGTATAGCATCCAAAAACAAGGAAAATATAGGAATAAAATACTTATTATGACAAGTTTAACTAAATTAATCAAAGAGTACAGGTGGAATGTAAATTTTGAGCAGGGAAAATAGAGTATTTTCTATTTTTGCACATATGTTAAAAAAATAAGCTTTTGTTTGTAAACAGAATTTGGACTATTATTTTATTGTTATAAAATTAATTGTATGCTTTACATTAAATGTTTGTTTGGGCTCAACTATATACAGAATCTTTTCATAATGTTGATCCAGGGAATAGTAGAAAAATAAGAAATTCAAGGTTTTTTTCTTGTCTCGGAGCCTATCTTCTTCTTTTTAGTTTTCTTCCTTTTCATGATGCACTCATACAACAATACTAGAAAGTGAAAGAGAAAGAAGAAAAAACGCAGGCTCTGCAATTCTAACCTTGGATATTGTACAGGGTACATATATGTTAAGAAATAAAATGTATAATCTCCTCAAAGGATTTAGTATCCTGGTGCTTGAAGGTGGATTAGAATTCTGAGGAAACGGAACTGTTTCTATGTATCCAATTTAGATAGAATGTACAATGTACGACGTGCAAAAAAAGAAGCATGAGGATTGTGTAAAAGCTATTTCTTTTCTCTTTATTATTGAGTTTACATCCTCTTGTAATCTTCTAAAAAGATGTTCAGACTTCAGACCCTATAGAATTATACATACAGGACTTTCTGTTGTTCTTTCTTCTTCTTCTTTTCCATATTTATTTTATATCTTGTGGTCATAATAATAATAATAATACCAGCAACCAGCCTGAAAAGAGAAAGAAAAAGACTTGAAACAACTATAGAGGAGAAAGGAACTGTGGAGTGTGTAAACTGTAGAGTGTAGAGGGTCTAATGTGTCTACAAAGTACAAAGGATACAATCAGCGAGTATCCCTTTGTATCCGGATCTCCCTGGAAAACATGCAAACTAATTACACACAAAGAATAGCGCCTAATATCTTTATCCAAATCCAAATCTCATTTTATACATCCATTCTATATTATTCTATAATGTTGAGATGGTAATCATTATTGTTATTAGTTTTGAAGCTGTTTTAATTATTTCCTTAATCCTAAATACCACAATCCCGCTTTCTGATATACATGAAAGGAGTTTCAATTTTCAATTTTACATCTATAGTCAACAGTCAATGGGCAGGAAGAATATATGCATACCTGATTTGTTTTTATTAACATTGTTCATCTTGTATCTTGTATTTTTCAGCAGGAGTGATGTAATATAAAATATAATCAATTAGTATAGGTATATGTAGAATTGGATAAAATCCAGAATCTAGGATTCGGAAGGATGCTTAGACATGTCTGCTATTGATTCAGTAGGAAGAAAAGTACAGAGTACAGTGTACGGTGTACACATGTTACATTCGTAATACTTTCTCTTTCAACGTATCACTTGTGTACACCAACTACTTACAACTTCCAACACGCTGAACTTTAGGTTCTTGGCTCGGAATAATTAAATTTAGTCGCAACTGGAGTGAATAGGGAAATTTCCTGATGATTTGTAACTTGACAATTTGTTGAATGAAGAAGAAAGACAGAAAGAAAGAAGCTTCCATAAAATATTTAAATGTATGGATTTGGATCTGGATATGGGTATCGGTGGAAGGTAGTAACTAGGAGTTAAACATATCTATGTGTAATAAATACATGTGTGTGTGTGACTGAAAGTATGTTAGTGCTAGTGCAAGAGTTGGGTGGGTGTAGATTTACATACAAATGTTAGTCGGGGAAAGGAAACTTGCGAATGTCATCTATTATCAGATTCACGCCATGTTAACTTCTCCGGCGTCTACTTGTCTACAGAACGAGCCAAAAGGGTTTTGCAATTGAAAGTCCTTTAGTTAAATTGAATGCGTACATACTACATTCTACATGCTAATAGATAAACCTACATCTAACTTCTCCTATTTCACTTCACAATTTACATCATGTAGACTTGTGTGTTTCTCGTACTTTTTCTATCTATAGTAAATAGTAACAATTGCAAGTCTACAGATACGTTTTATGTACATCTGTTCAAACAACTGTCTACAAAATCCTAAGAATAGTAAAGTAATATCAACATATAGTACAATGTCCTTTTCGTTTGGGTAGAAAAATTCGTAGCAGTGCCAGAATCTTCTTTAAATGTTTTCTCGAAAAAGCTCATTTTCAAAAACATTCTTTCCAAAGCCACTTTTATATTATTTTTATTTAGGGAATTTTTTTTATTCCAAAAAAAAGCCCGGGATGTACAGTGTACATTTAAGGAAAGGAAAAATATGAAGACTAATTATGAAATAAATACATGAGGCACGAATGAAAAATTAATTTGACACATATTCAGTTTCAACTAATTTGTATTACTGTTTCAAGTTGAGAAATCCGAGAACTTGATGTGAATTTTTAGTTCTTTGCCGGGTCGTTTTGAAGTTAAATGAGAGGGACTTGAGGTCTGGATTTGATAATTTGTTAGTGGGTTGTCAGCTAATGGAGGAGTTTAGAGGAGGAAAGAAGTTGAAAGATACAAAGATTGTAGGAATGAGAAAAGAGATGAGAGATGAGGGAAATGGACTAGAAGAAACAGACGAAAAAAAATGAGAGGAAAAAGAAGGAGAACATGAACATGTGAGGAGGAGACGAAGGAGCAACGGAACAGAACTTTCATTTTTAGGTCAGACTTGATTATTTTGCACGGTACTGTTAGTTTTCTTTTTCTGTTTCTGTTTCGTGTTCATCTATATAGACTGTGACTTTATGTGTAGTTTGTAGTTTGTAGTAAATGTTCTGTCTGGTTTTCCTTACTCTTGAAATGAGCATGAAATGTTCACGTTAAAGTTCTGCTCCAAGAGATGAGTAGAGAATACAGGTATATGAGTGTAAGTACGGGTGTACATATGGATCGAGCAGAATATATAGAGAGTGTATATTGTGTATACAAGTTGCAAAAATGGATGTGCTGCTCAGCACGAGGATGTGTACATTTTACATTGTACGTATATGTATCTATAGATACAAGATGATGACGTGCAATTGTCTTTATATGTAGCATACATAGTTGCATATGGAGTAAAAGTGTATTAATATAATAATGTCACTTTTTTAATGGAGCTTCAAAAGTATCTCTGTACTTTTTCAACTCCTTTTGCCTTTTGCAATGACCATCTAGATTCTAGATACAAACCGTAGAGTTACTGTAGTTAGTACATACGCAGTGCTGAATAAATGCTACATGCTGCATACTGCATATTTGCTAAAAACGACTGCCCGTGGAGAAGTATTGCTAAATAAGTGCGACAGACAGAGAGAAGATAACGATGGGAGAAATTGCAAGTATACTAAATACTAAAGTACGCACTAAACATGTCCGATCACAGTTTGAACATCGTGCAATAAAGTCCGCTCCACTTTTTCATCCTTTCTAAATTATAAAGAGAGAAAAGACAAGAAGAAGAGAACTTGCGGAAGAAGAAGGAGTAGCAGTAGGGAAAATTGATGTAATTTACTGGACAATCATCTTCATTTGTCGCTTCTAATGATCGGCTTACAAGTTATTAGTAGCTTGTAGATTGTTGAATGTAGTATGTTTCTGTAGGTATTATCAAAGAAAATTGAAAGTGTGCTTGTTAAAATTATGTGACATGTGTATCATATTTATTCTACCCATCTATTTATTGTCCATCCTCCATTTAGTCACATCATCATCATCATCATCACTATTAAATATTATGTGGACAAATTTCTTTTCTGGAATAGGTACGATGTTTAAAGGAAAATAATTTTGAGCAACTTGAGGAAGAGCATAATCCTCAAAATACTCAAAACTTTAACATGTGCAAAGATCAAAGATCTTTTTTTAATTTGTAGTACATGCATATGTCATCATGACCTAAATGTTCAATATTCAATACATTTTACGTTTTACATGTTATATGTTACGTATAGATGTTTTGAACCAAAGAAAACTTTACTTGTTGACACGACATGGAAAAAGGAGAGTAGAAAGATTTGTAGAACATTTGATCGTTTCTCATCAATGTTGAAGGATTTTCTTTTCATACAGTTTATCCACTGACTTGTAAGAGCTTTAATAAGATTATCTCCTTCTTTTAGGTGCACATTACACATGTGTAAATTGCTAATACACATTTTCACGGCATATCGTTGTAAGTTGTAATATTTTGTTTCTAGTGAAGATCTAGTGAATGCGTTGAAAAGGTACGAAATTCAGAAGAGGTTTAGAACAAGTTTTTACTTTTTGGTATAATTTTGAATGAATTTTTGGGTTTGGGTGTATATTGTATTGAACGCATTGACATATTTTTCAAGTTCAATCTTCCGAATCTTTGTGACACCATGAGAATTGCTAAGTCGTATGTCGTTTGTCGTATACATATGACGGTAGAAAAGGATGCAGGTTGAGTGGAAAATGTGTGTGAAACTTAAAAGTTATACATAGTATTAATCACCAGCATCATCATCATCATCATCAGCAGTTAGTATGTATCCAAGAGATTAGTCAGAGAGTTTGAAAGCATGTGCGATGTACAATGTACAAATGTGCATGTATTGTATATTCTATTCGTTATTTCACTACTGTGAACTTTTAACGTGTTTTTGTGCATTCATCCAAGTTGAAAATAACTTATGGAGTGGCATGGAATGGAACTCAACTCAACTCAACTGGATGAGTAAACGAGTACTTGTGCATATTTGGTGGAGCTCTTTGCTGTTTTTTGTTTGAGTTTTAAATCCACCTCTGTAGAAAGTATAGACTGTAGAATGGAGAATGCTGTTGAATGTGCAAAGTGCAAAGTGGAGTAGTGAGTAGTGAATAGGTGAGACGTGGTTCATGTGCTGCTATGCAGAATGCACAGACCATAGAACACATATTCATCGGTTCATTTGCACGATAACGATAAGGGCAGAATTGGAATAGGAATAGGAATACGAATTCAAATTTGAATTTGAATACGAGACTGAAATGAACTGAGCAATGTTTCAAAGGCATGGGAAAGGAATGCATGGATGGTTGCACTTTTAGACTAGAATTGTACAACTTTGGATATATTTAAAGGTATATATGTATGTGTTTTGAGGGGGTGAGGACAGAAGTTTGTTTCCGTTTAGTAAATTCCTCTTGCTCTTCTTTTTTTCCCCTTTGAAAATCCACTCCGCATTTCAGTAATGCAAGAGGGATTATTATCTTTGTAGTTTTGTTTTTGTCAACTGTGTAATGTATCTGCGTATGATAAGGATTTTAAGTATTAGGGATACGACGACATAGGACATGATGCGAGAAAATTGAATACCGAATTTGGATACCTTCTTTTTTTCTGGGAAGGCGAGGAATAAGTTACAACTAAAGTTTTAAAAGATTTTTTGTATTTGAAGAGCTTTTTTAAAGCGGAGGAGAGAAAAAGATGGAATGACTGTTTTTTTATTTCTGTCACAGATTACAGAGTACTAAAAGCAAGTTCCTAATTTTTATTTTTTATATTATGTGAAAGGATCATTTACAAGTGTTATGTTGTATCTAAGTAACGTGGTGATTGTATTCACTATTTACTATTCACTTTCGTTACATTCGTATTCGTCAGCTGTTTGGTGTGTAGTTTCTGTATTTTCTACACTCTACACTGGCTCATATGTGTGAGTAAGAATGAAGTAAGAATTTTCCCTTGAATCTATTATTAAGTTTGGCAATTTCGAAGAAGTAGAGGATGACAGGAAGAAATGGAGAGGAAAAAGAGGAGTACGAGTACACACAAGTACAAGAGACAAGAGAATAGAAAAAACAGCAAGGTTGATTTTCAAGTTTTGAGAATCTATTAGAAACAGGACCAAGTTTATGAATGCAGTTAATATATTATGCATGCAGGATTCTTTGAAGGTACAGTGACTAATAATTGATGATGTTGTATGTGTAAACAGAATGAGGAACATGATATTATTCTGTATTCAAAAAATGACTTGAGACTTGATTGTGAGAGACAATTGATAATTGATCATTCGTAATTCGTAATGTGTTACACAATTTATAGAGATGACAAGTTTTTTAACTATTTTTTTAGTTTAAAAATATACTCATATTGACAAGACAATAATTATGATTTGCATGGTGTATGTTTATGACAAAATTATGAATGAACGTGAATCAACCATCTTTTTTTTAAATGCTCTGAGCTAAGTATTGAGTGTTGAGTGAAATGGAGACATATACATGTAACATTAGTGATAACTAAAAAGACGAGAGATAAAACCTTTAGTGATTACAAATAAAAAGAATAATTATAATGAGAAAAAGAGAGATGTTTAACAAGATTCGGATTAGGATGTCAAATACAAAATATTTAGTTGTAAATATATAAACGGTAGGATATAGGACATGGGACAGTTAGCGTGTACATGTGAAATGTGAAATGAGGGATTTAGATATGTATAGGATGAAATATGATAGAATTTGCATTTTGCATGGATAAACTTACATTCTTGGTCTTTGTCGTCGTCTTGGTCCTTTTTCATTATACAATGGTTTGGGGGAGTTGTTGTCTAGTTGTTGTTTTCCTTGAGTCAACTTTTAAGCTCATAGATTTACAAGATTGCTCCTGGCTTCTCAATCTTATTCTCTGTACCTTTTATTTATGAGATACATACAACATACAAGATGTACTTAGTCATTATACATTGTACATTGGAGTTGGTTTGACAGGGAAATATGAATACGAATACGAATACGAGAAAGTGAGATGGTGATACTTTTTTGTGAGTAGCTTAACCTGAACTTCCGAGAGTAATTTCAGAATATACAGGGTGTTTCGTTTAAAACTGCAAGGGTTTGCGCGGTCCTAAATCATAGAAGAAGTGGGCGATTTTGACAAATTCGACCAGTTTCACGTATGAAATTCTATTTCCAATAAACTGAGCCATATATCAAGTTTCTAGCTCTTCCCGTTCGGTCGTAGTAGCCGATCTCCCA
>JABASP010000573.1:0-47710 GCA_019776565.1 Sminthurinus signatus
ATTTTTTTGTGTTCATAAAAAATATTCAAATATTAATAACTTTTTCTAAGGAAAAACAGAGGTCATTTAATTTGCTACTACTATTATTTTTTTTATTTTCTCTACATAACATTTTCTTTCGAAGATATATAGCACACGTTGGATTGGTCCAATCTAAAGTATTTTCTATTTTGATTTCCTATTTTAATTGGGAAACGTATAGATGTAGTGTGTCATACATGGCATGTGATAATCTATAATCTGTAGAGACAGTAATAAACTCATGGACAAAAAAAAAACAACACAATAACAAAAATTCACAGAATTTGTCATAAAGTTTAACGTAAATGATCATGCGGATGTGTGCATTTGGAGGGCATAGACTCCTACATACAACCTGAACAAATGTAGTGTTTTCCCATTCTAAATTTAGAAAGTATACGTGTGTGTAAACTCGTAGAAAAGCGAGAGAGAGAGAAAGTTGTAGTAAGTATGCATGTTTGTTTGGTTGAATGGATGTTGTCTCTATGCATGTATGTATACATGTACCATGTACCTATGTATTTGTTACAATGATCTTGAAATTTGAAGGATATCAAAATAATAAAAACAAAACGTAGGACAGAAATTACATGAAGTATTTTCAAGTTGTTAAATTAAAATGATCAGCTTACTTCGGTTCTAGCTAGCTGACAACATCTTAGTAGTGATCTCAGAGCACGCCAAGTTAATGTCTCACTGAAAAAAAGTAAAATACATATATTTTGAATTTTATTACTTTTGCATTGAGAAGAATATGGCATTTATTCAGTATCCAGTAAATGGAACATGAATCACACTATATTATAATGTATTCGATTAAAAAGGATACGTTTCAGGATATTTTAATTCTTAATTCTATACTACATATACATACCTTAGTTTTTCTGTTAAAAACTGAAGTAAAGCCATTGCCACCTAATAAACAAAATAATTTATAAATATAATAAATAATTGTTGTTGTACATATGACTATTTTAATTTCTTAATTTTTTAATCTCTAGTAAAACAAGTCCTTTTGGTACATGTTGTATAAAATCAATTTTTTGGGTGTACTTTTATTGTTTGACTATTTTTGATTTGATTGTTGATTTCTTACCTCTACAGAGACGTCATCGAACACCTATATTGGGAAAAACAAAAAAAATAAAAATTAATATTATTCTTATTCTTATTACACTTACAAGAAGACAATCAGAAAGTCCACAAAACACAAACATTTTCATTCTAAAAACTATAAGTAAAACAAACTACACGGGTATGGACTATGGACATTTAATTGTGTACACATTACACATCATAATAAAAAGAAAATGTTATATGTTGATCATTTTGTCACAACAAAAAAAAAGTAACTCATCAAGATGATATAAAGTTTATATATACTAAAATTTAATTTTTCTACAAAGTAGAAAGGTATAAAATTTATAAAAATGTGTATTCATATAGTATTTTTATTATGTAAAGTAAATATTATTTACTTTTGATTTCGATTTTTTTGGAAGAATTGAACGTATTAGAGAAGTTTGTCCAAGACGCTTGCAATTCAAAAAACAAACCGTTTAGATTAAAATCACACCTCACACAAAGCTGAGCAAGAAAAAGCGAAAGAACATCATAAAAGTTTGGTTACACAGTAATAAATTAATAATCACGATAATATTATATTACTAAGTTAAAAATAGGGAAAATATTATCAAAATGATACAAAAAACTAAAATCAATGCAGTAAAAGGACCACATATCAGGCATTGTTGCATTCTTTTTTCCAGGGTTTACTTTTTCCCCTTCAATTTAATTTAATATAAATACATAATAATTTTTCAAACAAGAATATTATTGAGATTATCTCTTTGTTCATTATTCATGATGTATTTGAATTAAATTAAATGGAAAAAAGTAAGCCCTGGAAAAAGAATTCAAAAACCTGTTGTGGTCCTGATTGTAAAATAACATTGAAAAAAGTTGCATCGTCACACGCATTCCATTAAAAGACAAAATGGGTCAGTAAACTACGTTAAATTATATGAAACTAGTACGAATTTTCAATAATTACACGTAATCGCTGAAATTTTTTTGATAGAAGCATAAATTTCAGTCATGTAAGTAATGTAAATAAAAAAATAATAATAAAAAACAATAAAAACGAAAATATAAGTGTTTAAAAAAATTAAAACAAGTTAATAAAAGTAGTATTAAAAAAACTAAAAAAAACAAATAACAAATAAAATGATACAAAGGACAAAGGTTACAAAAAAAGTTAAGACATCATACAAGAATGTACAGTGTTTGGTTCTAAATATTATACTACTGCATACTATACTACTTTGTTTTACGTTTTATTATATTACGATATATATTATGAGAAATTTTGAAACGATCGCTGAGAAAAAAGAAGTATTTTGATTAATATTATTTTAAAGTTTAAAGAAAGGCAGAGCCTAATTTACGATTTGCGATGATAAAAAAAAACAAAGACTCCCATTTGAAATAACTCTATTTTTTAAAACTGTAAAGAGCAACTCATATTTTGAGTTAAAAAAATGTTTTGTACAAGTATAAATTTTAAATTATTTCAACTGGGAATACTTTGATATTGAATACATAAAACGTAAAAACTCTTGAGTAACGTTTGCGTACCGCCGTTTTTACCTCTTTACTGAGCATATTGTAAACCTAAAATAAATAAATAGTAAAAAAAAACATTATTTACAACATGTTATACATATGAAACAAATATGATGTAAAAATTACGGTATTTTACACACCTATGATAATTTTAAAAAAAATATTACAATCGAATTTCAAAATATTATTAAATACTAGACATAAAAAATACTTAGTTTATATTTTAAAAAAAATACAACTATAGCGACTCACAAGCGCAGACCCAATATCTTTATATTCTTTTGATAATAGGGCATGTACTCCAACTTTGGTAGTGACTCTACGAAACAAACAAACACAAATTACAAATGATAGATATTAATTTTTATACTTGGATAAAAAATACATTTAATATGATATAATTTACCGGATGTTAGATGTTGCATTTCTTCCATCTCCCCATTCGGATATGTACAGTAACCATTCACTTGTAGACAAATTTTCAAATAAATTACAAATTAGCAACGCCACAGCTTCTTGACATGCTGGTGATAGTTGATCAATATTAGATGCATATCTCATGATGACATGGTCTTTTCTATCTTGATGTAAAACTAAAATGACATCGTCTTTTGTTACTGCAAGCCAGGCTAGTACTTTGAGACAATGTACACGACTGTCATCTCCTATACCACTCTCGTCACTAAGAAGAATACGACCTGGAATCAAAATAATAATTAAAGAATTTCCACGAAAAATTCTATGTTATTGACAAGTTTGAAATCAATCTTAAATTATAGTATATATTCCCAAACATTGAAGGAATATACAACAAACATGTAAAAGCATTTCATAAAATAAAATAAAAAACAAATTGAAAACGTACCTATCAAATTTAAGAAATCATCAGACAAAACCCAGGATCCCTCCTCACCCAAAGCATATTCTCGAAGTTCTCTTAAACATCTCATCTCTTCATCGTTCATTTCCACTTTATCAAGAGACTTTTCTAATTCATCAAGGAGTTCGTCTACACTATGAGCCAAATCTCTGTTCAAAGGATAATTATTGCAATTAATATTTTTCATTAGTGATGAATTATTTAGATATCACTATGTTTTCTTCAAGCATTATATTTTTCATCTCATTTAACCGTTATATATAAATATTTCTTGGTCAATTATTAAAAACAAGAAAAAGATAAAAGTTTATACTTGAAGACAATTGGTGGTTCACGATTCTTCTTTTTTTCTTCTCTTTCCTTTCGTTCTTCTTCTTCAACTTCAGCCATTAAATCTCGTTTCTTTAATTTTTATACATGAATAAAATATACATTATACATCAGAATTCTTGTATCTTGTACTAATATAAACTTTCAATTGATATAATTTACCTTTATGACGGGCTGTGGGGTTCCTTCTTCACTATCACTGTCACCCATTTTGATTCCTCCGGCGTTTAAAATTCTTTCTCTTATAGCGATTTCTAATGGATTTGGATCAAATCCTCCTCTTTGTCTTGAAAGTAAATCTGTTTGTGCAAATTGCCGTATGATTTGACCCAATGGAGTTGAAGCAACTTCGTGTGGTAGGTTTAAAATATAATCAGGAATGGAATTTCCGGTTAAAAATTGGGACAATTCCTATTATTATAAAAAAGTCGGGAAGGAATCAGAATATGTATATTACGTTGTACTATGAAACTAAAATGAGTTCACTACAAAATATTATGTAACACATGTACATTACAGATTATATAGTAACTATATATGATTGGGAGGATGCCTTGCCCATATCAACAAAATGTCTGATTCTATACTATTACACATGTCCTTTATAAAATATACTTAATATATAATATACAAAAGTTAATTAAATATTATATAAATTTTTTTTAATAATACCTGAGAAAAGTTGTTGCAATTGTGATTAAACAAATCGTAGCGTTCGCCTTTAAAAGTGGTAGTATGCAAGCTTTCAATATGTTCACTGAGTATTTCCGGAGGTATTTGCGTGTTTCCTAAAGGGAGTATCTCAGTTGGATTACCTAGTACAGTTCCCTTCTAAAATGAAGAAGGAAGGAAAAAAAAAGAAGAAGATGAAATGAAGAGCGTTGATCTGCATCTTATTTTTAGATCAGGTTAAATATAGAGAATGTACAAAGAGAGACAGAGAGTGAGTGAGATGGGGAAAAAGGCAAGTGTCTTACACACTATAGATATATATAAGGATTTCAATCTATTGTAGGTAAATACTTATGTACATATAACATATATATATATATATAAGATATATTCAATATTCACTTGGATAAATAACTAAAAAACGAAAATCTTACGGGTGGACAAAAAATGATACCTCCTGCACCATAGAAATACTCTCGTTCAGAGTTATACACAATAGCAGTATGCCTAATAATTTAAAAAAAATCAGTACGTTTACATTACATTAATCCATGCAAAAGTATATAATAATAATAAAATATCCGAATTATTATTTTAAAACACTACCATCAGAAATCAGAAGAAAGACAAGACAATAAATAAAAGGGTTCAATTTTACTTGTACGAAAACTTGTAACAAAAACACACTATACAAAAAAGTCATCAAAAAGTCAAACTGCTCACCAAATTCCTTCAATACTGAACCCTATATAAAAAGAGAGAACAAACAAAAGGGATCAAAATTACTATACATTTATTTAAATACATATATTTTATTTATTAAACTATATCAAAATTCAACAGTGGCGTTGTCAGTTGTCAAAGAGTATACATCAAAATAAAATTGCATGTTTAATAAAAAGTAAGTAAAGTACCAAAATTCTTTGACTCATTTCTCGTATATTATGTACATACTTTTACATAGTTTTCAAAGAATTCTTGTAAAATTACTTTTTATTACACAATAAAAAAAAGTTATCAAAACAAACGTGAACTTTATGCTTATGTAGAAAAAAGGTACATGTCATAATCAATTATTTTTAGATTGTGTTTTTAGTAATGCAAATTCTCTAGATTATAGAAACCAAAATAAAAAATAAAACACAAGATCAAAGATCAAATGAGATCAGAGATCAAAGATAGCGGTCTTTTAAATTAAATTAATTAATTATTATCATTTAAATAGTTTACAAAAACTTGTTAACATTTAAGAAGAAGAAAAATTGTGATTGACAGTTTATAAATAAACATCAGTACAGAATACAGAATATAATAATAATTAATAATTGCAATTTTTATTGATATTTATTTATATAAAACATAAAAGCCTTACCCAAAAACGGAAGAGATAATGATTTAGCAAGTCCCCGGCTCAAATCGTAAATGTAAAGATGAACAGAAAATTCCTCAGATGCTGCAGATGCCATTATAATTGACAAATTGTTTCCGGAAAAATTATAAAACGGAAGAAGAGATGAGAGTTTATAGAACCGAGTGGAGAAAGCACTGGATTTGATTTTGCTGCTAGAATCTAGAATTCATGGAAAAATGTATTTTTTATTTTATACAAATTATGTACTTTCTCCAGCACAGTGTACTTCCTTATATGTACATGGAAAAACAGATAATATAATTTTTTTGTATAGATTATAAAAATTACTGATGACTTACCACACTTATAATGTTTTGATTAAAATTATAAAATATTATTTATGTTTGTTTTAGCTCTTTTTATAAGTAAGTAAATTGACGTTGTATCAAAATCAGAAGGAACACTGACAACTGACTGTACAAAGCTTTGGTCTTTTTTAGACTTTTATATTATCTGAATTTTGCTTGCCCACCTTTTACAAGTACCACATTAATGCTTATTGCTTATCCAAGTTTGTAAAATTCATTTTTGCACTGTTAGCATGATTTTGCAGTTTACACTTTGCAGTATATTACAGTGTGTAGAGAGTAGAGAGTAGAGAGAGACGAATGATTCATGCACATACACTATAATATACACGGCTCATGCAATACTTCAATGAATAAACGTATTAACAAAGCAAAGGGAACTTGAGACTTGTTCTTCATACGGCTTACGTTTTACATAGTATAATATTATAGCACAGTAATTACTAGAAGGATCTCGTCGCAATGATTATTGTATTGCTTTTATATTTTATATGAACTCAGGAGAAAAATGGAAACAATCATTCAATATTTCGTATTTCGTAGTGGCTACAATTTTTATGATCTCTGCAATCTGCAATCTAAACTTCAAATCATAATATGAGATATGAGATAGAAAATTTATAAAGAATATTAGAACTCTCTCCTTTCATCTTCCATCTCTCCCAAAATTTATAATTTATAATATTTTTCCTCATAAAAATATCAAAGTTGCTTTTGTTCCTTCATAATTTCTAATGAAACCGTCAACCGTAATTTCTCAAGACGAGAAATTTTTGAAAAAGCAGAAAGTTGTACAATGTACTTGATGATACAACGTAAACAGGATCTTCAAAGTTTTAACTCAGGTAAAACTAGCCGTTTGAAATACAAATCGAGGATCTAATAGTGAGTAAAATAATTTTGTGTTTCACAGTCTGTTATTTATTTGATGTCGAACACTTTCCTCAAATCCGGGTATTTACGGGTAAAGGTTGAATTGTATAAGTAATGTGGATCGTTAGTATTAAGTATTTATTATGTGTGGCTAATATTCGGCTACAAGCTACAAGTAACGGTGCTTCTAGTACACAAATAGTTTGCGAAAAATATTTGTTGCGTTCATGACATTCATTGTACATCAGTCTTTCTGGAAAGTAAATGTGTCTTTTGTCTACATACTGCATAATATGCGTTTGTAGTTTGTACATATACATCGAGAATCGAGAAATCACCCTTGACTCGCCTCACGGTAAAACTTGTACGGAAACCTATTTTGACATTACAATTTACATTAGTCGTGTCTTTTTCAGTCCCTGCTGATGTTCTAATGTGATACGTTCCACGTTCCATGTAAAAGAAATACATTGTTGTGTACTTTGGAAGAAACCCAAAATATGTTTTAGCGTTTGACATTTCACTTTTGATGCTTTTACTTATCTGTCTGTGTCTGTGTCTTTTACCTTTTTGTCCCCGTCTGTCTGCATGTCGTCTGTCTCACTAATGTCAACGAAATCTTCAAAATGTCAGTGTACATGTCTCAATATGTGATGCGTATTATTAATTATTATGCATGTACTTATCTTTGTAGTTTGTAGGGTGTGCTATCCACTATCCATTGCGATCGTCAAAAGTACAATATTTTTAATA
The DNA here is from genome assembly GCA_019776565.1 of Sminthurinus signatus. Classification (NCBI taxonomy): domain Eukaryota; kingdom Metazoa; phylum Arthropoda; class Collembola; order Symphypleona; family Katiannidae; genus Sminthurinus; species Sminthurinus signatus. The sequence continues at coordinate 7,874 of JABASP010000573.1, forward strand.
GAGGAAAGGTTAAAGACGGAAGAAAATTGACCGGCTATTTCTTAAAGGGCATACTTATTCGTACATTTTAGAATCTAAAGTCTAGAGTCTAAAGTGCTTTACGTTCATTGTTCATTAATTCATTCATTAATTTATTCATTCACAGTTTTATCCAGTATGTTATTCCGTCCTGTAAAATGTGTTGGTCTAGAGTCTAGAGTCTAGAATTTATGTAGTCTTCCAGTTATAACAGTAAATACTAAATACGTAGAAATATAACATGAAATTTCATCATTCATCATTTTCATATCATCACTTATCATTGTTACCTTTGTAAAACTTGAATGTCATCCTTACTCTTAGAAAATTGTACAATAGATTCAAGTCCCACTCAAAAGATGGCATGAGAGGAGTTTCAAAGATTTCAAAGAGTTTGAGTTCATGTCATGAATCATGAATTACACCTGAATTCCAAATAATACATTGACCGGTTTCTGGACTTGCTAATCAATTAATATTACTGCTACTCACACAAAGCGTGTATGGATACATACATGTACATATACCTTTTACATTTTACATACTCCAGTCAGAAATGTGTAAAGTATAATAATTAAATTACCTATACTGTCGAACAACATTAAAACATTTGTCATCATATGGATTCGTTCACATCTTCTTCATCCTTCATCCTATTGAACATCATAGTTAATAGTTCATAATATCAATGCATACTTCTACCACCTGAATAATAATATTTCTCTCCCTTACATTATTTTTATATTTATATGAAAACAAAAATTACTTACAACATGCGACCTTTTTAGAACACACACATTCACTGAATTCATACTATGAGATGCCATGTGTAAAAAAAATATAAAATACACTAAATATGATTGTTTTCAAGTTGACAATTATCTTATGATAAATTTGTATGTTTGATGTTTGGCCAAATGTGTTTAAAGCTAAATTATGCGAGACTCTAGGTAAAAGATTTTATTTGTATGAGAGACCGTGCTACAAAATGGCATAAAATATTGAAGTAATCAAAAGGATTATTTGCATCTTCTAAGTCTCTGATTACTGATGACTGATAAACACTAAAAACTGTAGAAAACTGATTCAGAATTTGACATAAAAAATAAAAATCAGCGTATGAAAAAAAAGATCAAGCTTGTTTCATAATTCTTATAAGTTATTCAAAATTCATAATTCGTAATCTGAGCATGCATGTGTTAGAAAATACATTATTTGTAACTGACTTTTTGGTAGAGTCCAGACTCCAGGCTAGAAAATTGAAGGGCTTTCAATTTCTCTGCCCTCTACTTCTTCTTCGTTGTATTCTTTCTCCATTCTCCACCTTCTCTATATTCTCTGTCTTCTCAGTTCTCTCTCTCCATAACGAAAAACTCATGCATATCAAATATACATTTTACTTGTAAAGAATATGAAATTATCATGGATATGTGATATAAAAGTTAAAAGTTTATCCACATATGTTATATGATATATCATGTACATATGTCTATAAATCCTGAATAGTGAATAGTGGAACAGGAGTGATAGTATACAGAATACAGAATACCGAATAGTGGTTATTGTAAGTTGTACCATAATAATATATCTATCTATATATTACAACAAGGTGTAAGTATATTGTATATTACGGATGAAATAAGAATAGAGGGTGAGTTAAGGACTGAGAGAGAGAGAGAGAGAAAGAGAGAGAAAGAAAAAGGAATGCTTTGGCTATACAACGGCAAGACTCTAGACTCAAGACACCTGTACTTTGTGCATATGTTCTCAGGTGGAGAGTTCTCTATCTATCTCTCTCTCTCTCTCATTTATTTTGCTTGAAGCATTTCATCCCTCATCCAAAAGAAGCAAAAAAAAAAAGGTAAGAGGGGAAAAAATGTAAATTCCATTGTTAAGTTAAGTTCCCCTTAAGTTCTTGGTTCTTAGCTCTGGGTTTTGTGACGGCTTTGAACGTCTAGGTTGGTGAAGCTCTTTAGTCGTCAACAAAGTGGCATTCTTAGAACAACAGTGCCGTGCCCGTCAAAATAATTATAAACAGTTTTGGCCATTTTTATCTATCTATTTCTCTCTCTCTCGTCAGTATAACATATATATATATTATATATCATTATACATTATTATACCTTTTCTATATTATATATTATATTTTCAATATCATAGTATAAAATTATTATTAAAAGTATTATTATAGTTTTGCTCATTTTATTTTTAATTATTGCAAATAATATTATCAGTTGTTTTTGTTTTTTTTATTGTTTTTTCTTTTTATTCTGCATGCCTGTTTTTTGTATTGATTTATATTTATTTACGTGTCCAATTTGTTTAAAAGTTGATAGTTTATAGTGCCAGATATTGACCGGAAAATAAAAATTTTAATTCTTTTGCTCAATTATCTTCAACAGTGCCTGTACTAGTACGACTTCTACTGCTGGTGGTGTGACAAAACAAGGAACATATTCAACAACAGTGTGATTTTTTTTTCTGTGCACAGTGTGTGTGTTTGTTTGTTTTTTTGAGGATCCCGTAGTTCATTTTTTCAAACAAAAGTATACATATAGTTGTTACATATAGTTACAGTTTCTCTAGTGGGACTCACATATAAGAGAGAATATTACCCTATTGGATTTTTCAATATGAGATTATCCTGATTTTCAAAAAATAAATAATTTATATGGGGAACAATACTAAGGAAAGGAATAATAATTTCCTTTTTTTCAATAAGGTAAGACTTTACTTTACTTTTTTTCTATTTTTTCGTCTCATGTTCAATGTTCAATGTGATGTGTTTGTGTATTTGTGTTTGTGTCCAAATTTGGAAATCTATCTAAAATAGAATGTTTTTCAACAAATTAATTCTTACCTTTAAAAACTAAATACAAAATACTAAATACCATACGGGAAAAAACAGCATACCGTACGAAACCTATAAATCCATAATATGATTGAATATGATGACAGAGAGAAACAACAACAAAATGAGGAAAAACAAGGAACGGTGACAACTGAAGAAACGATAGTAATAATAACGTTTGTGCTTGTGTGTTGACTATTGACTATACGTTTTGTCCTTACTACTGCTACTGTTTACTCTTTACTACTGGAGTGTATTTGTGGACCATTTTGTGTTTTTACCATTGTAAAGTATAACATATGTACTACAGTACTAAAGCGTCCAGCCTGTCAATTTTTAGCTCACCTGTAGCTTCTTTTTTCTTGAGGATGCCATTTGACATTTGACATTTTTTTCCAGTGTAACTATTTGTGTGTGGTGTGTGTATCATCTTGGATTATCAATTACCAGTGATTTTATGAAAAAAAACTACTGCTTTACATAAACAAAAGTGTGAATGTACAATGTACAATGTACAATAATGGACAATGGACATTTTGCTCTAGAGAATCTAGAATCTAGATCTACTGAAAATAAAAGGGCAGGATGTACAATAAAGTACACATAATGTAGACAGGACATAAAACCTCAACTATAGACAAACAATACTAGTTAAAAACGGTGGAATGGAGTATGATAATGGAGAGTGATCAATATGCAATATATCAGATTTACAGTTCATACAAATACTCGTCGTCATCTTAAACCTTAAACCCTTACAAATTTTACACAAGACACAAGACACATGAGAGTTAACTAGAAGATAATCTATTTAAAAAACCTTCGTATTTAGTATTTTCAGTCGGTCTCGGGACCACGATGCATCGTAAATTGTAAATAGTGAATCGTAATACACATAGTACATATAGTATACAGTACAAACTGCAAACTACAGTCTGACTGATAGTGATAGAAAACAATAGTGAGGGAAGGAAAATTCAGAATTTCCCATGACCTCAAATTATACAGAGTCCGAGAGTAACATAATTATTATTTATATGTAGATGTTCCATTATATGCTTTTCAGCATAGTATTAGAAGTGTTTGTTTTACAAATTTTATATATATCTATACATCTAATGCTGAACATTGAATACTGAGTAGAGAATAAATAGAGGGAATTAAAGGAAAACAAAGTTGAGATTTGACTAAACAAGTAAGTAAGTAAGTAATACAGAAATCCGTGGACATAATCCTAAACTAATTCCCATCGTCCACTTAACAGTCACGGGTAGAAAAGTATTATAATATTATAATATCGTATAGGTATTATCAATGAAAAGTAAACCAGTATCACTCTTCATGATTCACTTTGCATTTTTGTAAAAAGGAGCTGCATACAGAATATACACAGAAAATACTGGCACTTGCAATTCGCAATACTTGTTACTTGACAATTGGCAACACAAAGAAAGAAAGAAAGAAAAATGAACAACACATTCATTTTTCCTATCTTTGACATTTCAAATGTCAATATTATTTGTATGGCTTCAGTTATATGTTATATGTACTATGAGGTATCACACTTGGCTATATTCAAGTTTACTCACAAAACATTCAGAAGCTTGAGCTCGGTATTGACTGTTGACTGTTGACCATGCCGTGTCATAATTCATAAGCAATTCATAATGATATCATAATACCTTTTTACTCAAGTATTTAATGATAATTGCTATTGGTATTTGCACATGAACTTCGACACTTGAATAATTATTACTATTTACTATTTATTATAATACTGTAAAAAAGTGAGTTGTTTCAATATTCAGCGTTCTTGGTCACAAGTCACAAGTAAATTGCGAGAATCCTCAAAGCTTGTGTAAGACTGTGTGTAAATAGTAAATAATACACATGTTTAACATTAACAGTATTCCGATTCCGATATTTAATACAGTATTTATTGTACTCACGACAAATGTCAATATTACACCATTTAATATTGTAACTTGTAACCTTCTCATTTCTCACTCCCTTTACTTAAGTCAGTATCATTTATTGTGAATTATAAATTATTATAATTAATCAGGAACATGAAACTACAAACAAAAAGATGAATTTTTCCCCATTTACTTTTTTTTACCAGTTTTGTCTTCTCCTTGTCTCCTTTTTGTGCTGAGGAAAAGAAAAAGATGGAAAACATGTTCAATGACCAATGATAAACGATAAATGATAAAATACAAAATACATACAGTATACAGTAGTAATGTCCATTTTTCCGAGTTTTAAAATAACATAAGTACCACACAGTAAAATACAAAACGACAAGGGACATAACATGATATTCATAACATTCAAGATTCACCAAGTATCAAAAGAATCTACAATCTAAAAGATAATTTGTCGGTACACAAAAATACCACTCCACAATCTACAATCCACAATGAAAAGAAACCGGCTTAGCCTTTTGGCTCTTGACTCTTGACTCTTTTGAAGAGTCTATGAGTAGTCGTTTTCCTAGTGAGTGTCAACATTTTAAATCAAGGTTTGAGAGTGGTTTAGGTAATTTTATTAGTATTTTATTCAAATAATTCCATTCTTTCACTCTCTTACGCTTTCTTCTCACTTCTCACTCCCAACTTCTCATTATGGATGAAACTGAAACTGAACCTTATACTTTGTACTGTGTACTGTGTGGCTGGACGAAGCTGTGAGAGACGAGAGAAGAGACGAGTGAGGTGCATGCAGAATGTAGAATATTTATATCGAGAGTATCGAGAGAATCTAGAATCTAGAATCTAGATGTGGCAGGTAATGAAGAAAGGTTTTTGACTGGAACACACAAACTTATGTAGTATGTAGATATCCAAGTGTACAAAATATAAAATATACGTGTACATATTACACACTACACACGTATCGTAGTTCATTGTCCATTTCCATTTCCATTGTACACTGTCCAACATTCATCTTCCTCCTTCCCTCGTACTTTTGTACTTTTGTAGTCAACATTATTCAGCGCTCAAAACTCAAAACATATAATAAATATAATGTGTAAGTTTGGAGTTTGGAGTTTGGATATGTGTGGAAAATAAATTCTGGATAAAATATTTATACTAATGTCTAATGTTTAATGTGTGTGTGGTGTGTAATGAATCTTCCCAGTCCAGTCCAAAATCCCAGTGCAGAAAAAAAACTTGATCTTTCTCTTGAGGAATTTTGTATTGTAGGATCATTGAAAAAGATAGGGATTTTGCTATGGAATAAAAAGAAGAGTACCTATTATGTACATTGTACATGTAGATTAATATTTTATATTATACATACAATATATGTTTAATGTTATAGAGATATTATCCCATTTGTATTTGTATTTGTACGGTGTACACCGAATAAATATATATATACATGATACATCCACAAATATTTAGCTGTTGACTGTAAACTGTAGACTATAGGCTGCTTTGACTCATCTCATGTGAATGTAGGTATATCTGTATTCTGTATCCGTATGAGTACAGTTATATAGTGGCTACTATGTCCACTGTACATTTAGCAGCAAGTTATAAGTTATAAGGGTTAATCTTACATGATTATATTATGGAAGCTGTGTGTGGATTGTGTATAATTTTCAGCTTAGCTTAGCTTTTCAATGATCCGCATGTATTTTATTAAATGAAAGATGAAAAAGACCAAGAAGAAGTAGTAGAAGGAGAAGGAGAATTAGAATCAGAATCAGAAGCAAAAGAAGAAGAAAAGAGCGAGAAAAAAAATGAAAAAAACTGGTCTTACTCGATACAAGATACAACTACTCCATAGTTGTATAATGGACAATGTACAATGTACAATGTAAAGTGTAGATACTAGAATACTAGATACTAGATGTACATATTTTTGTGTATACAACCAAGTACAATATACAACAAACACGCAGATAGTCTCATGGAATGGAATGGGCAATTCATCTCCTCCTCAGGATTACCTACAAGTTACAAGTAGCTCCACACACACACACACGTATCACTGATATCACATCACATACGTTTGCCTGCTTGTATCTTGTATTAGGAGGTCAATAACACATCCGACCTGCATATTTAATCTGACGAACGGACGAATGTGGAATGGAGTGGACATTTTACATTTTACATTACGCAGTCGCTTGTTCATCAGTTTAAAATGATGATGAGGATGATGAGAATGATGACGTTGACCACTGTACAAAATTAAAGCCAGAATTGACTGATTTCGGATGATAGAATTAAAAAAATACACATCATCATGATTTAACAAGACATTCTCCTCTATAGTTTATTTATTTGTTACACTTTTCATTCTTTACACTTTAGACTTCAGTGACACGAAAATGTCGGTAGTCGGTATGTAGTATCAAGCACCAAGCATCAAGAATGAAAAGTACTGTAAAAGCTTGAATTTGAATTTTTTATCTTCTTAATTACTTTTTGCACTAATTTTTTTTCTGACTCTTCGTCACCTATAACCTTGCTCTTGATTCCTCAGGAGATTTTCTCTGTCCATCTCAAAACTTTTTAGTCTAATTCTAATTCTACTCTACTCTGAATTTGAATGTGACTTTTGACTTTTTTCATCTGAGATGGTCAAGGAAAAATTAATATGGATCAGTTTTTAGCAGCAGTAATAATAATAATAATAGTAGTTCTAAGTCTACTGATAAAATCAAAGCAAAGAGTAGAGAGTAAAGGTGTTTTGTCTTATTTTTTACTTTTATCATTTTTTTTAATGATTTATGATTTATGAAAAGTAAAATGTAAAACAAGTGGAGAGAAAAGATTGTGATAAAATGGAAGAAAAAAAGTATTTTGAGGCTAAATAAAGCATAAACTTTATGAGAATTCCCACAGAAAGTGAGTGTGAGTATTGAGTATGAATATAAATATGCATGAAAGATGTGTGTGATGTGAGTGATGAGAGAGGAGACATGAGACAGTCACAGATTTTTTATGTTTAAATCCAAAAATTTTTCTACATGATATGGAAAATGAAATTGACCCTTTTCAGATGAGAAGTAATAATAATAATATTAATTATTATCACCATTTCATTTCATTTCACACTTACTCCAATTAACTGTAAACTACAAACTACAAGACAAATCCTAAATACACAAGTTTTATTTGTTTTATTACTTTCTTTTTTCTATTACAAAAAAGTTTCACGTATTTATCGTGTATTTATTTAGAACTTGAAAATGAAAAAAATGTTGCATGTACTTACTACTTACTTACATGAATTTGTTCACAACTGACATTTACCTTGTAGCTTGTAGCAAAAAGAACAGGTCTAAAATCTAAAATGAGCGGTGCTCTTCATTTTTCATCAAATATATTATATATTTTATTCACCTCACATCTCTCACACTTAATTCATTGCTTAACTTTGTTTTGTTTACCTGACTTTACTTTGTAGTTTAGTTTTTTAGCCGCTTAAGTATGAAGTATGAAGTAGGTACGGTATGCTAAGATTAGGTGTTATAAAAGTGTCAACCTTGATACCATTTCAAGTTTTACACTTTACACTTTACCCCATGTGTAGAAACTAGAAACATCAAGAATCAAGATTAAAAATGTTAATACTATGTTAATCTCGTGTACTATATGAAAAATGAAAATCCTCCCTTTTCAAATGCCACTGCTAATACTAAGAATACTAAGTATTAAGTATTAATGAAGCCTGTGGGCTGTGGGAATGTGGGGATTTTTTTTGTTTAAAAAAGATGAAAAATGGAAAATGATGAGACCAAAAACCTTCAATTTTCAATACCGTGTGGCTAAAAACTAAAAAATAAAAAACTACTGTTATGTATTATGTGTATTGTGTATATTATTAAATGAAAACTTACACAACAATATTTTTGTCCCTTTTGTGTTAAAAGTGTAAAATGTAAAAGTACCTGCTGTTTCATTTCAGTAAATTGAGAATTGAGAGTAAAATGGTTAGAACTGTTAGAACAAAATAAGAAAATATATTGTAGAATTGAGAATTGAGGCTGGTAGAAAAAAAACAATCTTTTGGTAAAATGTAAAAAATATCGTATAGGTATTTCGGTCCTTGTCAATTGTCAACACTCAGCATTCAACATTCAATACGATTATAAAAAACTACATCATCTTTTTTTATTAAGTTACCGAGTCTCATTTGATGCTACACTGTACACTGTGATTACTTACATCTTACATACACATGTGTGTGCCTGTACTTGATGACAGGTGAATGAAACTTAAACTGTTGATACTCGAACATTCACACATGCAGAAACGTGTTGTTCTCTCAAAACTCAAAACTCAAAACTTGTATGATATCTATTTGTGCCTGTACAAATACATATCTAAATGATACAACAAGAAACCTCAGCTCTCAGCTCTAATCTTGTTTAAAGTTGTCACGAAGGTTTTTTTTTACATATGAAAAAATCTCGTCCTCTCTCTGTCATCTTTGTCTTCTTTTTTTTATATTTTATATATATATCTAAAATTCCATCACATTGAACATTGAATATAAAATATAATATACATAATAAGTTTAAAATGTCTAATATCTAAAATTTTGTATTTTCACATCTTTATTGAAAATGGAAACTGATGATTTTATTTTTTTCTTCCAGAAAATGTGGTCACCACCTAGATCCTCTCAAACTTTAGAGAGGAAAATATCAAGAAATCTTCTCGTCCTTGCCTCTACAATCGCACTTTTCACATTAGTCAATACTCAAGAGTCTTCTTCCCTATTCCAGTGTCCTCTTGGTAAGTTTATTTTTTTTCTTTTACTTTTATTACAAATGACAAATACGAATACACCAATATAATGATGCGTGGTTATGATGATGATTATGTAGGAAAAAGAAAAGTGAAACCATGCACACATATGTAAGTTGATCTCATTTTCATCGAGAGTTCAAATTGATTACTCAATACTCAATAATATTAATTTGGGATGAGAGACATTTGAACTGTTAGCTAATCAAATATCAAATACATATGTTTCAGTTGACACCTCATCGATCTTGTCTCTTGTCTGAAATCTGTAGGCTCTAGTTTTTACTGACTAGTCAAATTAGATTAGAAATAAGAAATAATTATTAGTAGTTAGTAGTTAGTCCAGGACTCGGAGAAAACAGATTGTGATTGCTTTTCTTTTTTCTGTATCTAAAATATAAAATCTGTCCCTACTATAAAATTTGCATAAGAATTGGTTGAGCATTCAATCAGTAGAATAGAATAACGAGTAACAAGTCAAAATCAAAAATAATGACCAATTTTTAAGATAACAATGTTATTTGTTGTATTACATGAGCTTCAATCTCATAACATTTAATGTGATTAAGAGGACCTCAAAACAAAGTATGACGCATTCGTATTCGTTCTTGTCTCTCATGTTGATGTACTTTAAACTCTATCTAATTCTGTCACTTTTCTTCTTGGATGCTGAACTAAAGAAAATGTATGCGATTATGATTAGAACCACGCCTAACGTTTACTGATAATTGATAATTGAATTCTCCTACTAAATAGCTCAACTAAAGAAAGTACGCACAAATGTTTATGTCATTGTGAATTTTGAATTGGGAATTGTGAACTATGCACCTTCCTTTTCATTTATACCGACCATGTACAAAAGTACAATGTACATTGTACATGGAAATATTTATGTCCATATTTATCTTGTTAATTATTATCGTATATACTTTTATTTGGCTATTCTTGTGATTGAGAGAGACATGGTGAAATTATCAGGGCATTGTTACTCCTAATCCAATCAAATCAAATCAAATCAAATGACAATCATAATTATAAATGTAGAGCATTTAGTATTTACTTGTACTTTGTACTTACTTTTTTGAAGTTTGAACCACATGTTAAATATGAAATACTTATCTATATTTCTCATAAAAGTTCTTACACAACTTTGACATTTACCATGTACGTTGCGCATGTTAAATATATAATAGAAATGTTATTTGTGATTTATCTGTGATTTTTGGGTGGAATAATTTATGTGCACAGAATCTCACCATCTTCAACATTCAACATTCAACACATCCTATTTAATATTTACATCCTACGACTTACGACCATCAGTTTTCACTTTTGATGACAATGTTACATATTATTATTACACCTTTTCCTATTACAGCTTTGAGTTTAGAGTTTAGAGTAATTATAGTTTGACTTAGATAATAGATAATAGATAATAGAAGAGAAATTCACAAAATGTTTATTTACTCTAGATTCTTTTGATTCAATACTCAATACTCAATACAAAATACAAAATCTACAATATTTGTTTACTATTACTTTGAATTTTGAATCTAGAATCTAGAACGACCAAGTGAAGACAGACGACAGTCAAACTTTTTCATTTATTCTTTGTCTAGTATCTAGAATCTATAGAATAATATAGAGCTTTTAAATAGTGAACTTATTTTTGGCCCAACACAAAAGAAATATATTGTAGGTGACGGGTCACTCGATAATCCACCAATTTAATCCCTTCCTAACACATTGTACTTTTGTACATTTAGTCCCATAAGGTGCAATAAGAAGTAGGCAGTCGGCAGTAGGCACACAACACCGTAATAAAACTGAATAAATGGAGCCACAACACAGGATGCATAAACAATGGACAAAATGTGTGTTACACATTTGTTGTATATTGTATGTTGTAATACAGTTTACACTTTACTAAATCGGAAAATCATAATAATGGACATGATGAGATAGGAAGAAATTGGAAAGATGATCCCGATTTCAAGTTGGCGTAACAATAGGATGACATGTAACGTCAAGTTTGTGTAGTGTGTATGTAGAATGTAGATGTAGAATGTTATGTAGGTGTGTGTACTAATTATTAATGAGGCGAACTGAACTGATCAATCGATTTCTAATACTCATCATCATCATGTTTGATCAAACTGTGTGTGCTGTGTAATATGAATTTTGAATAGGTAATTGACTTTAATGTAGACAGTAGACAGATTGAAAACACAGGACTTTGGATCAGAGATTTGAGATGTGTGTGTGTGTGTGTGTATGTGTGTGAGACAACACAAAGTGCAAAGTAAATACAGAGAGCATTATAATATTTTTTTTATTTCTTCAGGCTCTCTTTACACTTGTTCGTTGTTCTTGTTCGACAGTACTGTTCTCTGTGCTGTGCTTGAAAATGATTAAACATAAAAGTATTCACGACACAAGAAGAGATGCAAATCTAGTCCATAATGTCTCATGTTCAATGTTCATACATAGTTTAGTTTTTATACAGACACTTAGCACTTTTGACTCGACTCTCGACTGCTACTTTACCTTTAGTTTATACTTTATACGTATATCTTTTGTCGTGTATAGTTTATAGTGTTCTTTCTTTCGTCGGCTCTATAAATTATTATTTTTTCAATCTCCTGTGCATCTTCAAGTATTATATTGTATTTTACACTATTAGCCATTAGCTTTTAACTACTAGAACATGCATATGCATACTGCACACCACACGCACTTTTATGTAGACATGTATGCACAGGTGCATCCTCTGCTTTCTTTGACAGTTCACATTTCTTCAAGTCTCGAGTTTCAAGTCTCAAGTCTCAAGTTCATCAATACAATATCCGTATATTATGACTTGTACTTGAAAACATAGAACATAAAACATAAAAGAGAACATGGGCAGTGCGTAAAACACAAATAATATTTATATATGCTTGAGCATTCAGTATTCAGCATTCACAATTCACAATTCACACTCGATGAAGTTTACACATTTAAAATTTTGAGAGCGTCTCCGAATGGCGAATGGAATGGTTAACGGATACGCATGTAAACACACACATAATATACGCACGGCCTATACTATAGCAGCTCATACTGTGAGGTTGATGGTTGATTCATTTGTGCATTTTTAATTTGTATAATAATGACGATACATCCAGAATACAGAATACAAGTACAGAGCACAGACAAAACACGGAGAAAAATGAAGAGAGATGCAATTTTGTCTTTTACTAATTTGTGACTCATTCTCATTTACAAGATTCGAAATTCAAAATTCAAACGGTGTAACTCTTCAGACTCTAGATTACAAACTTGAGAATTGAATGTATAAATGAAATGAAGAAAACATCAAGATGGTTTAAGTTTTTAGATTTTGCATGTGCATTGTGCATGTTTAGCTCAGAGTTTCATAAAGCTCACACTTGATAATTTCACAGCCAGCTGTCGAATAGAATTGGACCAGAATTCACACATTTGTTTTGTCTAGTGTTTACATTTTACATTGTTGTGTGCAGTTTGAAGTTTTAATTTTTAATGATGTTAAGAGTTGAGAGTTGAGATGATGACTTATGGCTACACACTACACACTTTTCATCTTATTTGTGCTGTGAGCAGTGCAGTAAGCAGTTGGGAGAGGAGCAAAGAGTAGAAATTTTGAGACCCCATGTGGATTATGGATTGTGGATTGTGGACAAAACATTTGAAACATAAAATAGTCGTGTAATGTGTGATCCAATTTGTAATTTTGTGTATAAGAAGCGGAACACAATTCTTTTCAAGTATTTAGCAAAATGTGGGAATGCTGTAGGAAAAATAATTTGAGAAAGAGAAAGACAGACGGACGTACACATATTATAAAGAAAGAGACAATGCTCAATAAAACAATATGATAATTGTATTATAGATATTATATACATTATACACTATGAACTATGAGCTATGAGGGAAGATGAAATACCCAAGAGACAAATAGAAGCTCAACACAGAGAAAAGAGAGAGAGAGAGAGAAAAATTCTTCATTAATTGAAAAGTTTTCTAGTTGATCTGCTGCTGGTGGCGAAATAATAAATATCTAGATTCTAGGTATTATAAATTTTGTACAGCTTATGGAATGTCTCATGTGTGTATATATGATATTGTATATTATACTTTATACTATAATTTGTATCATAGTTTTATGTTTTATGTGTACTGACTACAGTCACTCTCTCGTTGATTCATCTTCATCCTCGTTTGACATGCCGATTAACCTTGTAGGCGTAGTGAGACGCACACTTTATCCTTTATTCACAATTCACAATTCATAATAATGGTGATAGTAATAATTATTAGCTCTCATGTGGAAAATCTACAATCTGTAATTTATATGCTTAAGCAGTGACAGCCTAAAGCAGAGATCAAGCTTGTTTATTACACACACATACATTTCATGTCATGAAGTCTAGTCATTTTTTCTACTTTCTGTGTACAGATAAGAGATAAGAGAATAAAAAATAAAAACTATATCATGTCTAGAGTCTCAAGTATACATATCAAGAGCAGGAACCAGGAACAACAAAACAAAACAACAGAGAAAGTTCGATGGACAAATAGACTAAATTTAATGGATCATGTATAATGTATAGTATGCTATAAATTTTTATGATACCATCACGTTCAAAGGGTTATTTTCGTTTTCCAAAAAAATAAATAAATAAAAAAGCTAAAAGCAAAAAGTCTTGAATTTTTTTAGCAACAAAGAGAAAAATAATCGAGTAAAAAAAGCCGGTTGAGATTTGAATTTTCAGTGATTTTAAAATCAAAACCCGTAGGTCTTGGTTGAAAGATAAAAAATATTGTGCATTTCTTCACAATTAATTAATTAGATAAAAGAACAGTAATTAAAAGTTTAAATGGTGTAAATTATGAATCTCATAGTTTTAAATATTTAATAGTTCATATTTGAAGAATTTGGATCATCTTATACTATTAAAATTATTAACAAAGTGTCAACGGAATCATCATTTAAATTTTCGGTGTACATCATCATTTTATGTCAACTTTTTTTTATAAATAAATTACCATTGTTTTTTTTTAATTTGTATGTACTTTAATGTTTGATTTTTATCTGTTTTAACAGGTTGGGAACTACATGGACTTCATTGCTACAAGTATTTTAGTATAAGACATTCATGGGAAAGAGCTGCTCAACTATGTCAAAAGTAAGTTTCATTTTTTTATAAAAAAAGTACATATTTGCTTTTTATTCTATACTTTCATAATTCATAATTCATATATTATGCATAATAAATATAGTTCATAGCCTATAGATGAGAATTTGTATGGTCAAGTTTTAAAAAAAATCATGTCAGTTCGTCAATTTTAGTTTTTAGTACAAAAACATAGAAATCTCTCCTTTGTGTACAAATATGTCGGTCAAAATTACATTTTAAATTCCAATTAAGTGTGTTCACTCCTGCTGTGACTATTCAAAATTCAGGATCATCATCATATAATATTATGAGTATGAGAGGTCTTTAGTACAATATTTAGTGAGAGCAAGATGATAATAATTTTTTTTGGGTTGTTTGTAAATAATGTATGTAAATATTACAGTAATTTGACAAATTTTATTCATGTTTTTACTATTTACTACTTTAATACTCCTTTTTTTGTGGTAATTGAGTAATTGAATATATTATCTATACATTCCTTGCACTATGGTGAGCAGTCGGTAGTCAACATTATTTTTTTTAAGCTTTATTAAAACTGACTTTTTAGACTAAAAAGCATGAAATGAGCAAGAAAAAAAAAGTATGTAGAAAAGTTGTAAGATCATGGTGATGAGAATTGTGAATTGCGAATTGAGAGACACGCTTCAAAAGATTTTTAATATTTTATTGACTGGTTTGATTGTTGAACAATGTGAGGAACATGATAGTGATCATGTTCAATCTCTTTTGTACATTTTACATTTATTGTATTTATTGCAATGAAATGTAAAAAATCAAGTCGGTTCGGTAGAGAGAACGTGAACGTATTTCAAAATCTTTTTCTTTTTTTTTCTTTTTGATTCTTTTTTGACATCGAGTTGTGAGACTACTCGTACTACTTGTACTTTTATTTATTTGTTATTTGTATTTGTATTTGTATTTGTTGACTTGATGTTATGAATGAACAATAATACCTAATACCTACTAGTTGAACTACCTATTACTCGTACTCTTATTCGTATACTAGTATTCGTATTGGTATCCTAGGAGTAAGAATAAGATTAGGAATAGGAACACAGGTGTGTTCCTCTCAGTGTATCTCATGTCATGTATTGTTCTTGAGTTTAACGTCAAGTGAAGCAGGTAAACTTTCACGACGACGACCAATATCAACATGAAACCGTGCTCAGTGTTCAATGTTCACTCTCGTAACTACTACAATAATAATAATAATAATGATAATACGTATGACTGGGGAGTCTTACTCGCTTTGCTCTTATTATTGTCTGTGTGTGAATTGTGAATTACGAATGAAAACTTGTATAATCTCATACATGTACAAAATGTACAATGTAAGTATATAGCTAACGGAATTGACAACCAACGAAGCATCTAACCACTATATAATATCGATGAAAAATGCATGCGGATGTATGTATATAATATAAAAATATATGTATTATCTACCTAGTATCAAAATATTATAGATATTATACATAATCATGTGTATCCTCTATCTCTTTAGGCTATACCCTCTATACTCTATACCACATTATCTTTTTCATTCAGAAACTCTTTTCAATCTCAGACTACTACATATAATAACTATGCATAAAAGTATTATATATAATGTATTATGGTTTATGATACACACTACATATGTTGTACTATTTCCTACATATACGTAATTATGTCTAAGTAAAAAAAAATGCATGCATGCAAGAGAGTTAAAAAAGAACTAGTTACTAATATAGCTACACAATAATAATAATAATGATGATAATATGATATAGATGGTTGTGATACTTTATACTTTATACGTTGTATGCATACACATATGTATTAAAAGATATGTATCTCATACATTGAACATGCAAATTGTATATCATAATCACAGGATTATTATTGGTAAAAGTAGCATTTTACATTTTACTCTCAGTATTATATTAGTAGAACACATGTTTCATGTTTAGTGTTCAGACATATGCAGACCAATTCATTTTTTTTTCTTCAGTTGACCGACTCACGAATCAAAATCCTTTGAAGCCCGACTACCGATATAAGATATAGTTAAAGATTTCTGAGTATTTTAGTTCATTCTTAGTTCATTCTCAAAAAGATGCTAAAAGTCAATCCAAAAACCAATATTAAATGAATTTTGATAAAATCAATGACTTCATTTTTATATTTATTATTCTTCCTGATTCGAAAATGAAATCACCTGTTGCTGGTACCAAAGCATAGTAGAATTTCTTTTTATTTCAACTTTGCAGTTTGGAGTATATCTTTTTCAAAATATTTGAAAGATAAGAAATTGATCGAGTTTTATATTTCATATTTCATATAGTGTATTATTTGATTTTTCAACAGTACAATATTTTTCATGATTAGCAACAAGACTTTATAATGATTAAAAAAAATCTAGTAGTAGGATATTATGTTCACCATTGTGTAGTTTATAGTTGGTAATAGACAATAATTTGTACTTGAATTTTGAATTTTAACTCATAGTACATTTGACATTTGTCTGAACACTTGTCTTTGTCATAAATTTGTCAATGAAAATTTTAACTTAATCAACTTTCTCCATGTTGAGTACTCATTAGAGAAATATTGAAAGGATTAAAATGATAAAAGATAGAGAGAGAGAGAGAGAGAGAAAGATGAAAAGACAGACGTCTGCCCTGTTTACACTCCTTTCTTCTTCTTCTTCTTCTTCTTCTTGTTCTTCTTATGCATTATTTTTCAGATACAAGATACATGGTATGATATTATGCATAATAATTATTCGTCTCTCATATTCTCGTAATTGTTTATGGATTCTGAATTCATGAATGAACGAGTATTAAAAGAGGTCACAGTATTATATATTATACCTATTATCAAGTGCACCTAGACAATTTGTGCATGTAGTGTTGTTTCAGTTTTACAATGCTGAATCACACATTCCTTACTCCGTACAGAGTACAGAGTCAAAGTGTATGCATAATGCATATGTACGTGAGCATTGTACAAAGTAATTTACTTTTTTCATTCATTAAAGTTTGAATCTTGAATAATCATAAAACTCAAAGCAGTTTTGACTTGAATTGACCAAGCATAATAAACACATGGAAAATATAGAGAACAGAGAGCAGAGATAGGGATATTTTTTTATGCCTGAGATTGTATTAAAGTTTCACATTTCAATCTAAATTTACTTTACCTTTTATATAATAAATATCACAATGAATCATTTTCAGTTTTCAATTTTAATTTGTTTTAAAAGATGCATCATACACCCTAAGTGTATAAAATACCCATGCATCTGAGTAAATAGAAAATAGAAGGGACGCTGTTTTAATACTAGCAAGTTAATCCTACTCTGTACTCTCGCTGTTGTGTATTCTGTATCCACAATCTACAACAAGAATCATTCGTTGCTTATTTAGAATTATTATTTAGAAATAACTATCTAAACACGTAATTGGTTTTTGAAATTAGTTAGTGAGAGTTTCTCATTATCCATGAATATCAAATCAGTAGTCAGTAGTCATTGCCGCTCGAATCTCAAATCTTGAGGAATAACAAGTAAAACAAACACATCATGTGGATTCACGTAAAAGTATCTTTTTCAATTTGATCAAGTTTCCGTAAACAAGGAATAAACTTGCATGGATTCAATTCTTTACAACCTTTGTTAAGAGAAGACTTGAAATTCAAAGCTCGAATCTCTAAAAAAAAGAAAGAAAGAAATTGAAAGCAAAAGACTTGAGAAACAAAAGTGCAATGATAATTTTATAATGCTGCCTTTTGTATCTGTATTTTGTATTTTGTACCCCTGTACAAAAAAAAGGAAAATGTTTGGGGTTTGCAACAAGCTTTTCTGGTCGTGATGATTTTTTTTAACGATTCATTAAAGTTAAAGTGCATGGAGCATTTGTGAAGAAACCGCAAATGTAGGAAATCTGGATTTACAAATTGGAGTGGCATACAATAAAATTATCTTTATTGTTATTATTAGTTATTCGTTTAATACTACATTGTACAATTCTTATGAAGGTGTCAAATGCGTACAAAATACACAATATTTATACACATATTCTGTATTTTGACGAGGCTGAGGACAGAAGTATGAGGAAAAAGGGGAAAAAATTCAACCACGTTAACGACGAGTTTGAGAAAGTTTCTTGTAAACCTGATAGATATTATTTTTATCCCAGTGTAGTACATTGTGTCACACTTTATTTGATTATTATTGTTATAGCCCATTGTTACAATATTAAACATAAAATAAAGTTAGTTTTTGATCGTAGTGAGCTTAGACTTATAATTCTTCAATTTAAAAAAAATTATAAAAAAAAACCAAAACTTTTTTATCATCATCTATACATTGCACATTGTACATCTCCACATTGTAGATACATTCATATGAATGGAAAATGGGAAAAATGTGTGAGAATGAAAGGGAATGCTGTTTTAAGTCATTATATTACTGTTTTCTGTTTATGATCCATTCATTCATTTTTTCAAATGTACCTATTTTAGCTCTGAGGCATGAAAGATGAAAGATGCATTTACTATTTATTTACTTATTTATTATTTATTCGTTTATTCGTCCACCGACAGTTGTGGAAAAAAGAGAAACTCCAGATTAAGAATTTCGCAATTCGCAAGCGTGTGTTTTATGTTTGTACAGTGTACAGATTTACACTTTTTTTTGTATTGTAAATTGTAAATATAAAATATCTTTCGTATTTTAATATTTGACATTCCGAACACTGCAGACGATGAGTCGTGAGTCAAAACGTTATTACAGTATGAATTTTTTTCTATTATCTATTCAATAAGGAAATAAGTAACCGCTTGTCCGGTCCTTTACGTAATCAAATAATAAATAATGACGACGCTTCACGTCTCAGTTACGGCACACACACAAATACACACATCGTAGAAGTTATTGCTTTATTTGAATATTTGAATATCAGTTTAAAGATATGCAATGTGTGAATAGTAAACAGTATTTTGCACATAAATAAAGTGCCGTAGGATAAAATTTAAAAATTTGTTCTTATAATAATATGTACTCATCACAAGTCACAAGTCACAAATCACAAGTCCGTATGACTAAATCAAATCAGTTATGAGAAAAATAACGTTTACCTCCACACTTTTACTTCCACAGTCCCTGTGTTTGTTTGTGTCAGTATTAAAAGCATATAAATGAAATTTTCTCTATAAAATCATGAGATGTTATTTAATGCTAAAGTATTCAAATCTTCTCATCTTCTTGTGTAAAAGTATTAGTGAGATTCCTAAACCGAATATTGATTATTTAATTTTTTTATATTATTAATATAATTTCTCTCATATGCACCTTTTCAAATTACAAATTACCTACAACTTACAAGATTATGGAAATGGGAAAAGAACAAATTAAAATTGAAGTCTCCCTTTAAACTTTACGTCAGTTATGAAGAAATGTACACAAACTTTTACTTCCTCCTCTCTCATCTCTCATCTCACTCTCCTGAGATGAATCAGAGACGTGGACTTGTAATCATAGTTATCTCGTGTCTTTCTGAATAGAATCATACAATGTAAAGTCATTCATGTTTTATCCATGTTTTGCCGTGGATGCTCAAATACAAAATATAAATACTTTACAGTTTACAGAGAACGGAACGGAGAGTAATATGATTCAAAAGGGAAAGGGAAAAAAGTGTGCTAGAGTCGAACGTTGGTGTTTTGTGCTTTGTACTTTGTATTTTGTATTTTGTATGACAGCTTGCGTGCACGTTAAATTAGTTATTTGTCAAATTAAATAAATTGAGCATTTAGGATCTAGGATAATGTTTTAGCTGGTTCAAAAATGTATACATGATAGGTACATGATGCATCTTTCTCATTTGTAGAAAATTTATGGAAAACATGGAATACGAAATATGAAAAATTAAATTATCCTAGTGACACGCTTGTCAATGTCTACACTCTACAAGTACTACGAACAATGTATAATGTATAATGAATGAAGAAGAACATAAGATGAGGAGGAGGATGGAGAAACAGTTGAAAAGAATGAATGAACAATGTACAATACATTTTTATGGCATACGAACATACGAAAATACTATATTTTTTGACCTAGTCTAGTTCCTTCATTAGAGCATGCTGCAATCTTTCTTTCTTTCTTTTTGTATACAACCGAGATGCTTTTTTTGGGGTTTGTCATCATCATAGAAATATTATGATAATGATGATAAAAATAAAGTAGGGATAAATATTCATCTCTTGTCATATGCATGTGACTACCGACTCGCGTCACCTCTCATCCTCACTTTTTGATGATCAAAGATTTCACGACAAGGTGAGTAAAATAGCAGGAGCAGGCAGTCATTAAACATACGAGTACGAATACGAGTATTGTATTATTCATCATTCCTCGCTCTTCAGAATTATGTGGTTTGCTACAAACTACAATTTACTTTTCTCTAATCCAAGTCTTACGAGATGAATTAGTTAATGAATGAATAATAAATAAATGAATTGAATCCTCTCACTAGTTTCCCATTCTTCATGAATCATGAATCATGAATATGATTTGCATGCATGTACGTCTTTATCTTTTTCATTTTGTTCCGATTTCAATTTTGCTCAAGTTTCAAATTTTCTGCCTGGTACAAGGTACAATGAATGTTCATGATGTATGATGCATGTGTGTGTGTGTGTGTGTCTGTTTAAGATCATACATCATACATACAAATGTCTCTGGCAGCTTTGTCGCACAGTCGGAGTCTCATCTCAAAACTCAAAAGACAATCGTCCTCCTGAGAAACTAAACTCTTAATACATATTATTATCATTCATCACTGTGAATTGTCACTTTTATACGCCAAATACCAAGTCCCTTTTTGCAATTGTGTCGTGTGTAGTCTGTAGTCTGTATAGTGTGTAGTGTGTAACATGCAAAATTCAAATAGGTAGATGGTAGATGACTAGATACATATCGAGATTCTAGATTCTAGATACGTGAGCGCTTCATTTGAAGGAGTGTAAATTATATTTCATTCCCCAAATCTGTCTCTTATTGTCTCTTTTCCTCAACTATTACACAGGTATTAGATGCTAGATACTAGATACATACATAGATAATCGACATTCCATTGTTCATCTCGTTGTTTTTTTGTTTTATTGTACACTACATTATACTTTATACTGTATGGTGTATGGTGAGAACATACAACATACATGATGAATCATGAGTAATGAATAATAAAATCTACTAGCTCTTTACAGTTTACAATGAAATTCAAGGTATAGTAGTTTAAAATCCTGTAAAGACCAAGTAAATAGGTGCTCCAAAAATTCAATCCAAACTTTGATGTCATGCGTATTAGAAATGTACAATTATTTCCTCGTCCTTTTGAAATTTCAAATTTCAAATGATGAGGCCAGGAAATGTACGTAACATCTTGTACCATGTTGAAGTTTCCAGATCAGACCAGACCAGACCAAACCAACAAAACTTTTATGAAAACACACATGACACATTCATGCATAAGAGGAAAGAGTAAAGATTCAAGGTGTGATTATGTTTCCGTACAGTGAATGGAAAGGTGATAATACAAAGATAAAAGAGAAAAGGTGGATGTCGTAGGCGAGGATGGATGATTGAGACTTGAGACTTGAGGATTGAGGATGAATGACTTTAATTCCATTTAAAACAGAGCAACTTTTATTTTTACTGTGGAGGTTGAAATGAAGCATGGCAAATAAATTATACATAGAGGAATGGAACACAATTTAACCGTGTAATTTTCCTAGTTTATGATCCATTCCTTTGACTTTTGCTTCATGAATGCATTGAAAATGGAAAATTGACAATAATTGAAACAGACTAAATGTCATAAAAATGATATTTAACTATCAATTACTACTTTGCCGTTTGCCGGCATTTGTACTTTGAATAAGTTGACTATTAAATACATCATTTTTTTGTCAGTTTTCTATTTATTGGAGATCAAGAATCGAGAATCAAGAATCGAGATGCAGAAAGGAAACAAAAATTAAAGTCCATTTACACCTTTCTTCTATCTTCTATCTACATATTATGTACTCATGTACTTTTATGTACATTTGATTCGGTACTTTAAAAGACAAATCTATAATTGATTGAACCTTTAGTTTATCATTCCATATTTTTAATATGAAATATTATGTACTTGATTCTCCGTTTGGTGTGTGGTTTTTGGACGCACTAGTCTTAAGACTTAATATGGCAGTTTTATTTGTCGTCTTTTTTTTTCGTGCGTCTATGAACTGTATTGTAAATTGTACAGTTGTGGGTACGGTTTGTCCTATGTCGAATTCCGATGACGGTACATGTTCCATCAACTGTCATTTTTTGAACAGTGAGTATTGAATATTGAATATTGATATCAAGTATTGAATACTGAGCATGGATCAATCTTTGTGGTTATGGGTGGGTTAGAGCTATCAAGTCAACATAAATGGTAAATAAATAAATAATAAATAAGTACCGTATAATATAGCAGTAAGTGGATTTTTAGAACTCATTTTATTTTTAGGAGTCAGGTTACAGGTAGATAATATGCATAGCCCATAGCTATATATTATACATGCATTTAGAATTTAGATTATGGATTATACACTGGAGTGGAGGAGAGTGGGACTGTACTTAGTAGTACTTTTGTCTTTTGTACAAAGCCACATATATGTCAACAGTACGGAATACGGAATACAGAATAAGAATGACAGGTACATCGTACGTGCATATTGTATATATGTATTTAGTATTTACTCAAGTATTTATAACCTTTAGAACAGTTTGCATTTTCAATTGAATTGATTTCCCTATCGACACCTTTTGTATTCTGTATTCTGTACGATGTATGATATATCAATGGCAGTGCATTCTTTCCTTTTCTTTCCGTCTTTTTCTGGTCATAAGTTTTGCTACTTATAGATCTTTGACCTATTCCTATATATTTATTTATTGTTGTGATTAGTTATTAGTATTCTTCGTTCCTCGTCAGCCTATGCTAAGTTGTAATTATTATAATATTTTGGATGGGTGCAAAAGACTATGACTATGACTATCTATGAGTTTTGAGTTCGGAGACGTGTCATATTATTTGTACCGTGTACCGTGTGTACCTTGTACGCGTACGTGGTTACACATTTCCCGTTTTTGAATCAGCTATACTTGGATAAAAATACTATAACTGATAACATAATAATATATCTATCTATATCTTTATACAAAATATACATCACTTTGTTGATTATTATTATTTAAGGGTTTGAGTCTCGAGACACTACAAAGATAAAAAGATGTATGATGTACAGATGAGAATGACGACGTCGTTCCCTGATTTCCTCATCTTGATTCTTGATAATTAATATTTAATAGAATTTCCTCGACCTGTTGAATAATAATGAGCCTTCTGAATTCTGAATCCTGATCCTAAAGTCGCTCTCTTGTTTAAATAAACTATTATTAAGTGAGTGCTAAATGCTCAGTTCTCTGTAGTCTGTACTCTGTACTCTGTGCTGAGTCGATTCTTTCCATGTAGGTAAGATGTGAGATGACGGTGATGGTGACGGTGTAGAATAACAGCAGCAGGGATCATCTGTCTTTCTATCTGTCTGTGTGTATGAGCAAATACAAAAGGAATGTTTGAACTCATCATCACAATTCACAATGGGGGTAGAAAATCCAATGATGATGTGAGCCTATATTATATGCTATATGCTGTATGCTATGTGATGGGTGATGGATCTCCTAAACTTCCAAACACTGAACTGTCCTCTGAATTTAATAATAGTAGTAGTAATAATAATAACAATGATGATTATCGTCAAAAAAGATCTGTCAATATTTTATATTGAACTATTGTACGAGGAAGAGGAACAGAAGAATCCAATAGCTCCATTGACAAGTCACCTACAACCGACAACCGGCAATCTAAACTACAGATTTAGATACAGAGTATGTGCCAAATGCAAATGGTAAACGTTTAATACATTCCTAGAACCTAGAACTATTTAATAAAATGTGCATGTTCTGTATAATATATTATATGTTATATGATGACTTGTGTGTAAAATAGTCATCATGTAAATAAGCAAAAGAAGAATGTGAGTACATATCTAACACCAGTAATAAGTAATAATAAATAGTACTGTACGAATAATAATAATACTAATAATAATAAATGCATTGTCGTCATTCCAAGTTCCGTTAGGTTTATCAGTAGTTTATATTCCGACTTTGACTTTGACTTGGATTTGGATTTGGATTTGGACTGTACTTGGCTGGCTGAACTGAGCTGCCAGGCTATTTGTATCTTGGATTCAATGTCTAAAATCTAAAATGCACTTCACCTGTTCCGATCCCTCTTTTTGCCTCAACACACTTGAGTAGAGAATACACTTATGCATGTATGCATATTATTATTATTATTATTATTATTATTATTATTATTATTAGTATAAAGCTTCACCCTCTTGTTTCTTTGTATAATACCAACACCAAGAATAAATATAAATATATATGTAAGTGTTCCTAAGCTCTCTGAATAACTCTCGTTGAATATTCTTCACTTTCCACAATATAAAGTACAGTCTACAGGTACATAATATAATATGTATAAAACAGGTGAAGTTTTATCTATTCTATTCTGTGATGAATGTTTGAGGATAGACCTTTTTTTTTCTTCTTTCGGCTTCTTCTTCTTGTTCATATCCTCCTACAGTTCATGTCTAGATATTAGATATATATGTTCCACACCTCATAATACAGGAGTGGAATAGAGTCTAGAGTATGCATGGAGCATGGAGTACAGAAAACTTACATGATATACATGGTACATATTTTTGATGGTGGAGTTTTGGCTAGACAAAATTTACTCCATTGTACATAATATGTGGATTGTGGATGTATGTACTTGAATGTACTATGGATTAGGGACAAACGAAACAAATAAGAAAAATAAGAGTATTTAGATGCCTACCTATGCACAATGCCCTATAATGAGTACATTTAAGTTTTAAGTATTAAGTTGGGCTATATGAAATAAAAATTTGTGGGTTTGAGGTGTGAGGAGTTTTGAGCTTTGAGCTTTGTGCGATTTCCAGTGAAATCCGTATACAGAAAACTTAAATGAAGTGGAAATGTATGTGTAGTTTTCCTCAACTACACTCACACACACAAACATAAATAAATACTCTTGCTATTCATCCTTTTTTTAGTCCATAAAGTCCAGACTCCGGATGATGAATTAGGACGAGTTACGAGGCTATACACAATACACAATACATGGATTACATGTACAATGTACAATGAAGACGGTCTAAGGTCTAAGGTGTTTCACTTGAGTAGCTACTACTATACAATTTTTCCATGGATGAGTTCCTAAAATACTCTAAGCGTTGTCTTACATCGTATAAGATTCGGATGTAAAGAGACTTGCTTTCAAAATCATCTTGAATCTTGAGTCTTGAATCTTTTGAAGCTCTAACTTTCCATGCTGTTTAGTGTGTTAAATGGGGCAAAATTTTATTCGGATCCTATTACTTTATGGTGTATAGTGTATTAATTTCTCATAATATATTATAATACCAGTGTTAACTTTTTTTTTATCTTTGAAATGATCATTTACATTTTTGGGACTTGAGTTTAAAAGGGATTCAAAACTCAAAATGAATTATGTGTAACTTTTAAATGTGATTTGTACATTTGTATTTTGATTTTGTATTTTGTACATAAATAAATACAGGATTGACTTTGACTTTGACTTTGAGAGAGAGGGAAAAAAGAGATTTGAGATTTGGTTGGAATTTTATGTTTATTTTTGACATCTTTAATGATAAGTTGGTCTCTTTGAGCATCAGTAGGACATTTTCTTGGGATTTCCATCAAGTTGATGTGGATGTTGATGTTGATTTCTGATCCTGGATTTTGGATCCTGGATTCTGGATCCTTCTGTTGAGGTTGATATACGGCCATGTTGTTTGTGCCCTGTACAATGTACAAAGTACAAAGTGGTGGTTGAGTTGAGAACCTACTGTAAATGTTCATGTAAGGGTTTAGTCTGTCCGGTAGATACTAGATAGATGGTAGATACATACGCGTTACTTTTAGTGTTAAGTGGCCACCGGCCAGGAATCCGGGCCAGTATAAAGAATAAGTAAAAAAAATGTATTGTATCTACCTTTCTTTCTTTTTCCCTTTCTTGGCGCGCTATTTTTCCATTGTGTGTGAATTCAGTAATAGTAATAATAGATACCTGAGTTGTTATTTTATGTCCGTTTTACTTGTTGTTATATACTTTACATTTTACAGCGTAGTTTGTAGTTTGTAAGTTGTAGGCATACAAATACAAATAGGAATACACATATATATATAAATATCTGTCTGTCTGGCTGGCTGGTTTTCTAATGGTGGTTGAGAATCTTTTCCTGTGAACACTGTAATTTATATTTATACTGTTTACAATATAATATGCAGTATATTTTTCTCGGTATGCATGAAACCAACTAACTTGTGACTTGTGAGGAATGTAAAGAAATGCACGTAGTCCCATTACCTGTACATTATACATGCTGAGCTGCGGAAACGGTACAGGATTATTTTCATTTTCATGTTGTCCACAACTTGACAGTACTTTGTATTTTGTATGCTCTGTTCTATATTCCTACTTACAGTTTTATTCCCTTGTTGTATATTGTATATCTCTCTCTTTCTATAATATTTCTCTATTCTCTCTTTCATCACCTCACACCACACTCTCTCCTCTTGTCCATTTTCTGATGTTCTGATTGTCTGATTGTGGAAAATCTGAAAATTTCATTTCATTTCCGTATCCAAAGCTGTAAATTGTAAATAACACAGGTTGAAGAATGCACAGGATAAATCATAATAATAATATTAAGCTTCTTGTTTCTTGTAAAAACTAAAAGTTAGTTCATTGGAAACTCCAAACTCCAAACTTAAAATTCCAAGTATTGTTTTTCAAACTTCAATGGCTTATGCTTTATGCTAATCCTATTGACCCAAAATATGCATACATGTATCTAAAATCTAAATATTCACTGTACAATGCACAATTTAGAGTATTTTACTTGTAAATGTTAAATGTAATGTATAATTTACAATGTGCAACGTACAGCGTAAATGATATGGATATGGAATATGGATAATCTATGTACAGTAGTATTAGTACATTTAAAATGTATATGTATGTGTCTGTGGTTTTTCAATCAACCAAACTAAAGTAGGGTTCTCCTCTTTACATAATGAAGCCTAAAAGCTCATCATAATCAAGTTTTGAAGGTGAAAAATGCATGTAGTTTGTAGTTTATATTTAAGCTCAAGTTGAGGAATGAAGAATGAAGAATGCGTCAGTTAAAACTCAACAGTCAAAACTCCAAACTCCAAACCTCATTCAAATATGTATTCACAAACACAGACCATCATTATTATCAGCCGCATCATCATCCTGGCTGACATTTTAAAAACAAAACGGAGAGAAACAAGCAAGAGGGAAAAAAATATAGTTATGTTTTTCTTTTTTGTCTTTCCAACCTCCGCAACTCAAAATGTGAAATGTGAACAGTGAACATGAACATGAACATTATTCTCAATTCTCAACTCTCAATTCAAAGACAGTAAGACACACAAGTTAATGACTTGTTGACTTTTGCCTCATTTTGTTTTCCGTCCGTCTCTCTCTCTTTCTCTCTCTCTTTTGTCTTGTTGACCACTTTTGACTTTTTAAGTATACAGAATACAGAATAGAATACTCATTTACATGCATATAGTTCAAGTGTATCCAAGATATGTCTAGAGTTTAGAGTCTAGAGTAAATAAATTGTAAATAGTAAATAGGTTTAGGTAAAAGGTAAGCTTTTAAGTCTGTTTCATATATGATACATACAGTGTACAACATTTAGCATTTAGAATGTAGTATGTATTATGTATTGTCAATTTAAACACTTGTGTGTACTTTGTATGTTTGTGTGTACAATGTACAAGTTTGAGTAGCAAATTGACTTTGACTTATTGACCAAATCATGAAACCCCAAACCAAAGTTTCTAAACCAAGTTAAATGTTGGTATTTTTATGTATTTTTGTGTGTACGGTGTATGGGCGATGAAGAAGATGTAGTCCGATTTCTCGTCAAAACAAACTTGATAGTTGATAGTTTTTTAGCATTGAAAGTGGAATATAGAATATCGAGCACAAGAAGGAAAACCTACATTAGTTTTTTTCAACACCAAACACCAAAAACTATGAATGATAAATTGATGAAAATCAATTTGATATTTGATGATGGGGAAGAGAAAAAAAGAGTAGAGAGTAAATTGAGAAATTAAGTTTGGGAGAATGCAGGTTAAGACCATCTGATGATAATTCCCAACATTTCACCACTTCGTGTCAAATCAGTGATTTGAGATTTTTGAGATGAGGAGTGAAATGAAAAATTAGGAACTTGAGACTCTAGACTTAAGTCTCGAGATTAGAGATTCAAGAGTTGAGAGTCGAGTATCATGTGTTGATTACTGATTATGGATATCCAACCAATTTATTTGTGTCTAATCCGAGTACACACAAACATTGGTTTAAGGTTTGAAGTTTGGGGAACACTGAACATTGAACATTGAGAATGTATTGATTGGTTAGATGATGACTTTGAAACTACATGTTGCAAAATTCCGCATGCTATGCACATGTTGTACACTGCACCACTGAACACTGCACACTGACTGAAAACAGATTTTGTCCAAATTCCAAGTTCCTCAAATCTTTTAATCACACAATCACGGTTTTTAGTCTTAATCCTTAATTGAGCGAGCGAGCGAGAGAGTGACTGCGCCAATACAATGTTATGTTATGTTATGATGTGTAGAATGTATAATGTAGAATGCGATTGAAAGTATGTACATTATAGATTATAGATCCATTTCATCTTTCATCCATTACAGAATATCCACTCACTCACTATTAGACAAAGTGGAAGTAAAATGGTGCACTATCCTTATTTTTTTTTGATTTTTGATACAGTTGATTCGACATTCAATATTAGAACTTTTAACAACTCAAATCTCAAATCAAATGTAAAAAAGACCTTGTTAAATGAAAGTTAAACATATTCGTGATCTATTTGTCCTCCTCTCCTTCTCCTCCACATTACCATGTTAAAACTAAGCATGTAATAATCATGATGATAATGATAACTTGTAGGAATTTGAAATTTGAATACATATTATATATACTCTCCCATTTACTTTATATGGAATCATTACATACGAATTTCTACTAATCTATCTAGCAATCACAAATCAAAATAGAAATAGAAATAATATAACATGTGAGAGACACAGATACAAATATATTTACACATGGTGTTTACTTCTATATTATATGTTATATAGATCGACATAGAAGTTGGAAGTAGTCAAAGACAGAGAGAAGGAAGGAGTTCCTTGGAGTTCCTTTCATCTTTCAGACGACATTCACAGGAATTATTGCATTGAATTGTATAAGTCGTGTAGCTAAACACTTTCTTTCATGTCATTTGACGTGCCAGAAGTAAATCGCAACGAGTAACCAGTGAGCACTGAACACTGTATTATGTTAATTGTGAATGCTCAATAGAAAAAAAAATCATGTTGCCGCCCGTTACTCACTTTAAACTCCTTGTTTTCATGCGCTTATACACAATACATATGAATTCTGTATACTGTATATGTATTTGTATTCAGTGTAGCCACCACTAATTGTATCATATCTTGTTCAAGATTTGCATCGACTTGAGACTTGAGTTGAATTCAGTCTGAATTGAATTGAATGCAGCTCATGCAGTTGATCCGACTTGTATCTTGTATAGCCCAGTCATAGATAAAACGTGTGTGCATACATTATTATTATTATTATTACTGCTATTGGAGAAAGAAAGAGGAGCGAAAAGTATTTCACGAGGCCACATGAAAGAAAACTTTCAACAACACTCATATCATGTACATGTAGTGATGATGCGATGTGATGTGTGCACAATGTGTAATGCCACTCTTGATTCTTGATTCTTGATATTATTATCATTATTATTATTGTATTTGATCCATACTCCATTAACAAAATGCGTCTGCTTCTGTTGCTCCTGGGCTAAATGATGAGTGTGCAACATAGAGAATATAGTGCACGGCACAGACTACAAACTACAGACAACAGAGAGTAAATGGTCAGGATGCGATAGAGCTCAAGTCTAAAGTCAAAACCTATCTAGCTTGTGGTTACTCGACACTCGAAGCTTTAAACTCAAAAGTCTACTTGTTGTAATATAAAAAGGTCCTTATCAAACGATTACGAGCTACAAGTTACAAGCAAATCAAACCAAAGCAAAGCAAAGTACGGACAAATACCAAATACCAAAAGCCAATTGAACTACTACCTGTTGAGCCATTGAGCCATACAAAAGCCTTTTTGCTTTTTTGCACAGTTCTCATTCAAATGGCAAAATTTTGTTCAACTTGTGTACTTTGTATATCTTATATCGCATATCCTATATATGTAGGTGGAGATTGTAGATAGTAGATATGCATGTACAATGTACAGTGGGACTTCCCTGTATATCTTTATTATTGTGCTACATGTTACATGCTAGAAACATTTATATTTTATATGCTTACGCACTACACACTCAATATATATATAACATAAAAAATACAAAGAAGCAATAATAATAATAATATATATAATGTATAATGTCCGACAGATACTTGAAAGAGAAGAAGAGGAAGAAATTACAAGAGTGTTCTAATACCTTTAAATCCTCTATTCAACATTTATTGCAATGTTTTTTTTTCTCCTTTTATTTCTTTGTTTCTTTTACTACACTACTTTTTGGGCACGGCGTTGTTGTTCTTTTTTCTGCTTAGTCTTCTTCTTCGTTTTCTTTGACTTGATCTGCCATCCTTCCTTTTGTAAAAAAAAGAAGAAGAATAATACAACAGTACTTTTGTATCTGTATTCTGTGTGCAATCTTTTTATTGCAAGTGTACTAGTAAATAGTAAAGCTCACAGATATAATATGTAACATGTAACATGCATGTTATATCAGTTCCGCTTTATACTGTCCGCCCGCCCGCTCGCTCGTCCGCTCATCCACCCGTCAGTCATATCTATCATTTTTACATTTTTTTTGTCAAATCTTCATTCATTCATTCCTTCACTCATTTCCAATCTCCAATCTCAAACATCTTTATGGAGGCTTGTTCTAATTTTTATGACAAACATTTTACTGCTTTTACCTGGAGTAGGACATAGAAATAGAAACCTTGAACAATTTCCACCCTACATATAATAATAATTCCAAGATTCCAAGAGTTGAGTGCTGAATGTTGAATGTGGAGATAAACTGTAGTTGTTGTCCAGTTTTTAAATTCTCCAGTAGAAACTTTGTGCTGACGACATTGTTCATACATAGCTCATATCTCATGTCATTTCATTGTCATAATCCAAGTGAAGAAGGGGAAAGGGATGAAAATATTACAAACTATAATTCATGTTCCATGTGTAGCAGTATTAAGAAATGTGAGGGATTAATGGATGAAAGGATGAGGCTCATGTTTTATGTTCTTCATTTAAAAATCAAAGATGAAAAGTGATGGAACATTGAAAATTTAAATACCATTCCAGATTATATACAATATACAGTTCAAGTATCCAGTAGGAGGCTCAAAATAACTAAATATAGAATTAACTCTATATTTATTATTAATTTATTATTATTATTATACTTCTAAACCTAGTAACTAGTAATACATCATAATGTGTAAGGGAGCGAAGTAAATTGGGCATTGGACAAAGAGACAGAGAGTGAGAGAGATGAACAAGACAATAAAAAAAACCAAACATCTGTCATGTCAACTACCTGAAAAATGTGAAATGTGAAATGTAAAATGCCTAGCCCAACTTACCCTGACGTACGCGTTAATCTTCATCTTGCGGTCGGTTGCTCGGACCATCTCCAATCTCTTGACTCTAGAATATAGAATACAGAATTTTCCTTATTCTGTCTAGTGTCTCTCTGCCTCTCTCTTGTATATTGTTCTGCGTTTTTGATATTTGACAATGAACATGTAAATACATTTATATCCGTCTTTGTGTGTCTCTCTCTCTGTCTTTGGTCTACACTAAATTACTTTAAAATGCTTTTATAGTACATAATAATATCTGATTTAGCTCTGTAGAAGAATGAAGAAGGTATAAAGATATATATATATATATATATAATGTATATGTGTATATAGTATATAGTAGATGGAATATGGAATGCGTGGACTCGCACATACAGAAAACTGAGAGAAGAACAACGAACAAACTAAGAGCAAGTTGCTATAATTTATAAGGACAGTTACAAAGGAGACTCAGAACTTGGAAGTTGGAACGCACAGGACTCATCATGATTATCACAATTCACAATGGTTATGCATATATTAAATGATCATGTCCGCTGTTGTGTGTTTGTGTCTTGTGTCTTGTGTCTGCAAAGGATTGGTCAGTCTTATCCTATCCTTCTCCTTCTCCTCTTCTGCGCTGTGTATATTTTACATAGATAGAAAGATATTGTAGATATAAAAAAGAACAAACACGCAACATTCTCCACAAATTCATAATATTATGCATAATAATATTATATATTATGCACAGAGAATGGATCTTTTAGATATCAGATATAATACGTAATATGTGATTCTAGGACTAGGATTAGCAAAGATATAACACAAGAAAGAGAGATGTTATATAGATCTTTTGTATGTTGTATGTTATTATATGTATGTTATAGATGGATTCATACTTTGTTCTATCCATATCTGGTTTGTTGAGGTAGTTGTACAGAGTGTACAGTGTGCACAAACACACAGACACACACACTTGAGATTTTTATACCCGTTTTAACTGTAGAAAAGATTGCAAAGAGATTCACAGTGTATGACAATAATAATACCTGCGTCTTCATTGTGTATTTTGTATACTTTGTAGTACACAGATTTAATACATAATACATAATACAGGTATCTATATTTTACATCCATACTTTTATCTTGTAAAAGGTTGAGAGTTGATAGTTGATAAAATGCCAAGTCCAGTCCAGCGTACTAAATTTCGTAATACATAATACATAATATATTCAACATCTTACTATTTTTTAATGTAGTTAATTTTTAGATGTAATAATAGAGAAAGACATACGAGAATTTTCAATGTTCGAAATCCGAGGATACAATGAATACATCATCATCAATTTTTGTTCAAAAATATTGTTTCGGTATTCAGAAAAGTAAAATGACATATGACATGTCAAACGACAAGAGAGAGAGAAACTGGGAAAGCTTTTCCTTTCAAGTTATTTATTTATGTTTGTAATAAATCCTGAGTAATGAGGTAGAAGATCAAATGTCATTCTCATTATTATTATACAACATGTAGAGAGTAGAGATACAATGTACAATCTGAGAGTTTACATTAAATTTAACAAGACAAGTTTGAAATTAGTATAAAGTATCAAGAAAGCTACATTCGTTATTCGTTCAATTATAATTTCAGAGAGCTCTGCTTGCTTCTGTCTTCTTTCTTGTTAAAATAATAATTTGAATGTATTGAAACTTCAATAATAATAATAATAACAAATGTTATATTATTATTATTTGTTCCTCCATTGTTTTTGTCATTTCTTTTCTAACCCTCCATTTTAAAACTTTGTTCTCCTATTAAAATTGAGGTAGGCTTTGTAAAGAAAATGTAAGCATTTAGTATGTAAAAGTCTAGAATCCAGAATCTAGAATTAAAAGAAAAAGTTATTGTTGAGGGGCCAGAAATAAGAAATTGGATGTGAGTGGCAAAAAGAGTAAGTATTAAATATTGAGTAGTGAGTGGCCATTCACTCAGGGTTTTATCATTATCGAGACTGGTACATTTGTACATAGTACATAGGTATTGTTAGTTGGTTTGAAGAGCACCGAAACGTAAACTGTATATTCATTTGTGTAACGTAGTGATTTAATAGTGTAGCGTAGTGGATAGTGGAAGTAGCAGTATATGTAAAGATCTGAATTTGCAAAGTATAATGTATAAAGAGGGAGGAAAACGTTGTCTATAGTGTGCATATACACATATATACTGTCTATATCTTGCATATGTTGCCAACGGCAGCTGAGTGAGTGCAAAATCTGTATTTTGTATTTTGTATTCTGTATTCTGCACTCTGTATTTTATATTACTGCTACCTACATAGAAGGTAGAGGTAAACGTACATGTTTTTTTACGTGGTTGTACGTCTAATAGGTAATAGGCTTGGCAGTAAGGTATGGTAAGGGAATTTTGATAAGAATACACAGAATTTGACTGTGGCCAAACCCTTCTACTGGTTCGTATTCCTATTCTTCATTCTTGAGTCTTGATGAGCCAGCTAGTAATACTCGTCTCAAGTTTTGATCTTCTTGGTTGTCTATAGCGCGCATAGCCGGTCGTTGGCCTTCTTCTTCCACTATACTATCACTACCATTACCACTACTACTACTACTTGTTCATCATCACCATCATCTCTCATCTCTCTCCCTCGCAATTCCTCTCCCTCTTGTCCCATTCCTCCCTATATGACCATCTTGTACATGATGATGGTGATTCTTAACTATGGACCGGCAACTTGGACTGTCCACCATGGACCCAATCCTAGTGCCTAGTGCCTAGTGCCAATGTATGCTCAGAAATCAGAACTGAGAAAGAACGAACAATGGCCATTAGATTATTCTGCAGATTTACACAATAACCTGCACAATTAATACAGTGCGGAGAACATGTATTACATGTAGAAAGATGTGTAATGGGTATAAAGTATAATATAATGTAGGAATAATTATAATTATATCTACTTAATACATGTACCGTGTACTGTGTACTCTGTACTTTGTATCATCATGTGTCATGTACGTGGGAACATTCTCTCAAGCTCTGAAGCTACACGAATGTACATATGTAATCTCTCTCCGTGTATTATAATCCCATGTTGTATTTTTGATGATTCCCAATCCCATTATTGTCTTTTTTTTGCATGGTTCCAGCTTCCAGCTATTTCTATTTTCTATTTTCAATACAAAGTATTTTTTTGACAATGAGAGTCAAGAGACAGCCGAAGAAGAAGAAGGAGTATGAGTATTGACTATATTGTGTACTGTGTATTTTGTATTTTATGAATGCGTAGTGTAGTACGTGTGCAATTTTTAAAAGAGATTTATTACTGGGAGAGTTGGCAGGTGTGGCATTATACATTTCCTAAATTATTCTATATGGTCAACATCAATAAAGTCTTAAAAACGTATTTAGTATTTAGTAAATGTACGATGTACTGTATACTATTTACTATTTACAGCATCATGCCCATGTCTTTACTTGTTGTAAGTTGTAACTTTAAACTTTATGTTACTTGTCTATATGACGAATTTCCTGAACATTACCACTGACATTGGCATTGGAGATATGATATGATAGTGATAGCTCAATACTCTATGCTCACAATGTACAGTGGATAAATTTAACTCGATACTCAATACTCAATGTAAATATTAAAAAGCTTGGAAACGTTATGAGAATTTTTACATCACCATCTTATTCTTGTTCTTCTTCCCCCACGTCAATATAACTTTATTCTTTCTCTCTCTCTCCATCTCTTGTTTTTTGTCTCGTCGGTCCATTGGCCGTGTATTGCCCATACAAAAATAATAATAATAGGAAGAATAATAATTGTTGTCGCAATAATAACAAGCATATCAACAATCAACAAGGCACAAGCTGTTGACCGCACGTCCATTGTCAAAATTTTGCACATGAATCAAGATTCAAGATTCAAAATGAAAGCTCCAAACACCAATCTCAAAGCTCAAAGCGCAGTATTGTACATTGTACATACTATTATTTATTATTATATTTATTATTACTTTATAGTTTATACTTTATGCATTCCTTTGAATTGAATTTGTTTCGCAGTTCTCAGATAGAGTTGAGAGCTGAGAGGGATTTGATAAGAAAAGGATAATGGAATATTATTATTATTATTTGTTCATAATGACCTTACATGAATTTGATGCATTGTAAATTGTGCACATGAATTATGAATATAGAAAATAGAAAATAGAAATATAAGGGTAAGAGTAGAAGAGGAATGAGGAATTTGTTTTGTTTAGTGTTTAGTGTACCACCCATGTTTTATATTTTATATTTTATTATAGTTCATAAATGGTTTTTTAAGAGGAACAAATTGTTGTGTATTCTGTAGATGTAGATTTTATGTAGATCAAAATGGTGGGTTGTGGGTGTGTGATTTATTTGTAATCTGGAATCTGTAATCTGGCTCGATTACATCAAGTTTTGTATATTTTTTGCATCATAAATTCATCTTGTAATAGGATTTTCCGTGTATGATTTGACGCTAATTCATATAAGATTTGCCCTGTGCACTTGACATTGGACATTGGAAATTGGATACTCGATACTCGAACTGTGAAATTTATTTATAACAAGTGAAGTAAATTAAAAGCATTATCAATATAAATTATAAATTATTATAATATCCGCGTTTCTTCCGCGGAATTTCTGTCCGTCTGACTCTTGACTTTTGATATGTGT
Organism: Sminthurinus signatus; assembly: GCA_019776565.1. Taxonomy (NCBI): domain Eukaryota; kingdom Metazoa; phylum Arthropoda; class Collembola; order Symphypleona; family Katiannidae; genus Sminthurinus; species Sminthurinus signatus. The sequence continues at coordinate 45,402 of JABASP010000573.1, forward strand.
AGTAGTGTGTGTAATCAAACAAAATACCAAACACCGAAAGGGCAAGGGGTCACAAAAAATGCAGTAAATACTAAACATACGTAAGATGAGGAAGTGCCAAATATTTCTCTGTGTTGAGTATTGGGCAGGACAATAACAATAATAACATCATCCTCTCATTCCTATTCAATGATTAAGAACATGATCATGTTGAATGTGTTGATGGTTGATGTTGAGGTACCCCAAGTTTCGTAGGAATTTCACAGCAACACTAAATTACATTAACATTAATATTAACTCTTAATCATATTAATATTAATACTAATATAATAACAGAGAAAAGAACTGCGAAGGTAGGAGGAGGATGGAACTGTGATTGATACCTGTTCCTCTATTCCTCTCTTTGTATTTACATCTGCAATCTACACATATGACTCAATGCAGACTGATGCATAGGTACATTAATTAAAATCCACAGGTGAATAGTAAATACTGTTCAGAGGATAAAAATTAAAAACGCGTTACTTCTCTTACTTGTTACTTAATATCAAATGTCTAATACCCAAACAAACAAATACAGTTAAAAAAATTGTCTTAATGTCATAATAATAATAATCTCATTTGATTCTGATGGTACACATTACACATGATGAGGATGGTGATATCTTGTATCTTATATCATTCGATGATTCAATGATTACATATATTATATATTATATTATGCTGTATGGATGGATTTTACTTACATTTTTACATATGTCAGTCACCGTACACTATACTATACTAAAAACATCCTCATTCATTCACCGTATGCCGTCTGAAGTCTGATATTTTCTTACTCCTTGCACTTTATCCCGTATCCCGTATATGATGATGAGGATGATTTGATGGTGCATGACAGTATGATGAGACAGTAGACAGTATAATAAAATAATATATAAAAGATATTATTATGAAATGATGAAACGAATACACAAAAAAACAACAACTGTTTGCTGTAGGTCGGCTACACACAGAATTAAAAAAGTAAAAAGATATTCTAGATTCTAGATTCAAGAACGAATGAGTAATATCAAAAATATGATATGATATGATATAAATTTGATATTAAGTAGGAGTAGGAGTTTTAGTAGTCTAGGTTCAGGTCTCGTTAATACATAATAGGATGATGATGATGATGTTGGGATGTGCTATTGTCGTTTGAGCTATGTAACAGTCAAAGAGTTGAGAAAATTTTGCCATGTAAATAGTAAATAATACATCTGTACCGTGTACCGTAATCTCTCTCTCTCTCTCACTTTTCTCTACTTGATGATTTACTCGTCAAACAAGTGTAAAAGTCCAAAAAAGAAGTTCCATAGTTCCCATTTCCCAGCCAAAGGATCCTACACATTGTTGTCTTTTTTCTTTTCTCTACGTGTAAAATATAACATAATATCATCACACATGATATTTTTTTACTAATTTTTTCTATTCTTTTCTTTTTCATGTTTTATACTTTATACACAAAAATTATGTGAATATGTGAAATGTAGCTAAAAAATACAAAATACAAATTATACAAAGTATTCTTTTTCTTCATTTGTGTGTGAATATTTGAGTTATGATGTTCATGTTAGTTAGTAGACTTTTCCCAACAAATTTGTCTTTGCATGTTATGTCATGTGAGATTTCGGCTTGAATTGGAGATTGAAGACAGAAGACAGATGAACGGAGAAAGAGAGGGTTGCTTTGCTGTGAATTCTTGATTCTTGATTCTTTATTCTATAGATTCAAGATTCTAGGTTGAAAAAAATGTGTAAAATATGTAGGACGTACATTGTACATAGTTGGGATTTGAAACGGAGGATGGATAAAATGTATAAAATAAATAAAATAATAAAGGTATGGAAGAGGACAAAGCCGAGGATAATGATGATGGAGCAGGAAGTATTTTAGCATTAGCATTAGTATATTGATGGTCAAACTTGAATTTTTGGAGGAAGATTCTTCCTTTTCCAATGTGAAATGTGAAATGTGAATGGCTCGTCCATTTTGTACTTTGTACATAAGATAACTTGATCTCGGACTTTGACTATTGGCTACATAATACATAATACTACATACCATGAAATTCCGGACTTGTTCCTCACTCTCTTCTTCTTTTCCTTTGCACAGAGTACAGAGTATAGACTGTTGACTGTAAATGAATGTATTATCTTGACATTCACATCCACATCCACATAGGACATCATATAGGATGGACAATAGTGTGGTCCATTTTGAACAAATGTTCGAAAAGTCAACCTCGAGTTGTCTCAAATCGAACATATACCTATGCATGTATTTAC